>JAWNLR010000679.1:1200000-1504195 GCA_035042205.1 Drosophila infuscata | reverse complement strand
ATTATTATATTATTAGGTTGGGGGTGTGTGTGCACAGCGACCTATTAGATATATTGTGCCCCCTTCTGGGCTTTAAAGCTCCTCCATCAACCCAAGCTCTTGCACGAATGCTAGAATTTTTATTGGGTTGAGGGCCACTATGTCATTGCTCATCATGACATGCATCCCTAGGATGTTGCTTCTTTTCCTTGATAGGGCTACACACTCTGCTAGAATGTGCATTGAGGATTCCTCCTCGCTTTCACAAAACCTGCAGAGTCCGCTACTAATTATACCCAGCTTGGCTAGGTGACTTCTTAGTCTACAGTGTCCCGTCAGCAGACCGGTGAGTATTCTAAGATTGTTTTTGCTCATGGCTATAATCTGCTTGAATCGCTTCTGATTGTAGCCACCCAGTAGACATTTGGCTTGTCGGAGTCCTGGTGCCTCTGCCCAGCTCCATTGCCTCCTCTGTCTTTCTTCTTTTCTGAGCTCCTGCCGTATCGTGTGCCTTCCGATGCCACAATACGGTTCAGGCCCCACTAAGGGTCTCTCCGCCCCCAATCTTGCTTGCCTGTCGGCCAGTTCGTTCCCAACTATGTCCGTGTGTCCCGGGACCCATCTTAGGGTGAGCCTATTAATTGCCCCGAGTCGGTCAAGTCTGGAACGTGCTTCTAGGACCACCTTAGAGGTGATTTTCGTCCCACTAATAGCGTTTAACGCTGCTTGACTGTCGGATAGGATGGATATATCCGTATTCCGATAGTTGCGCACCAGGTTAAAATCCGCACACCTTCCTATCGCACACACTTCAGCTTGGAATATGCTGGTTTGCGTTCCTAGGGATTCATGATAGGATATCCGAGGGCCCACCACTCCTAGGCCCGTGCCCTGGTTGGTGAGTGATCCGTCGGTGTACCATTTTATGGTGTGCGGTTTCATAGGATGGATGTCATCCAGTGACGTCCATTCCTTTTTACTACTCATCTGAACTTTGAAATTACGCTCGAATATGTATTCGGCTGCCATTTCATCCCTAGGTTGAGCCAATAGGGGAAGTTCATCTGAAAGTCGTTGGGCATCTTTTTGGCTAAGGATGTGGTAGCCTCCAACTCCTTCCGCTGACATCCTTAAAAGTATAGCTTTCTGTTGGAGCCTTATTGTGTGGTGGAGTGGTGTTATCTCCATTAAGGCTTCCAAGGCCATTGTTGGACAGGTGCGCATTGCCCCTGTCATGCATACGCAGGCCAGTCTCTGCAGTTTCTGCAGCTCTCTTTTCACGGTGATAAGCCGCGCTCTATCACCCCATGCTGTTACCCCATAGGTCAGCATGGGCCTTACTACCATTGTGTATAGCCATCGCATAATCTTTGGTGATGTACCCCATGACTTTCCGGCTATACTCCGGCACGTATAGAGTGCTCTAGAGCACTTCGATACCGTGTTTTCTACATGGGTGCCAAAGTTTAGCTTGCTGTCAAATGTGACCCCTAGGTACTTAACTTCCCTACTGGTTTCTAATAGGCATCCTGAGAGCCGTATTTGCTTCATCCTCTGCAGTTTATACCGTCTAGTGAAGGGGACGATGACTGTTTTTGTAGGGTTTAGGTTGAGTCCAACCTCCATACACCAGTCACTCGTTATTTTTAACCCTGTCTGGACTATATCGCAGAGTGTCTCCTCGAATTTGCCTCTCGCTATTATTACAATATCATCGGCATAGCCTTGACATTGGATACCTCTGGTGGTAAGTCTGTTAAGCAGTTCGTCTACTAACAGACTCCAGAGTAGCGGAGATAGTACACCCCCTTGGGGGCAGCCTTTGGTGGTTAAGACTGTAACTTTACTATCATGTGTTGATGCGGTGGCTTGTCTGGACCCCAGTAGTGCCAGTATCCACCTACTGGTGGTGGAGTCCAAACCCCTTCTTTCAAGGGTGGCCCTAATTGCATCGTGTGACGTGTTGTCAAAGGCGCCTTCTATGTCCAAGAAGGCGCACAGTGCTATCTCCTTATTATCAATTGTTGAGCTTAACATGCTCTTCAGCTGATAAAGTGCAGTGTCCGTGGACCTGCCCGCTCTATAAGCATGCTGCGTTGTGTGCAGCGGACTCTGCATCAGCAGAGTGCTTCTAATATTGTAGTCCACCAGCTTTTCCAATGTTTTCAATAAAAACGAAGTCAAGCTGATGGGTCTGAAGGACTTTGGGTTGGTGATGTCTTTCTTCCCAGCCTTGGGGATGAAGACCACCCTAGCACTTCTCCAAGCGCTCGGTATAAAACCGAGGGCAAGGCTACCCTGCAGTATCTTCTTGATGCGGGAGAGGAGTAAGTCCTTGCCGATCTGTAAGAATACTGGTGATATCCCGTCTAAGCCTGGAGACTTGTAGGGCTGGAAAGTACCAATTGCCCATTTCAATCTTTCGGCTGTGACTGTCAGCTTGGCACGTGCCCAGTCAGCAGTCGACGGTCTATACCTGCTCTCTCTCACGATATTTCCTTCCCGATAGGGTATGCTACCTGGGAAGTGCGTTTCGAAGAGGAGCTCTAGCCTTTGCATATTGCTGTTCGTAAAGGAGTTGTCTCTACGCTTCAATGCTAAGTTAGCATCAGGCGATCGCTTTGACATAGCTCTATAGAGCCTGGCGCTTTCGCTTGTGCTAACAATGCTTTCGCAGAATTTCCTGTAGTTCTGCCTTTTGGCCTTCCTGATCTCCTTGTTATAGGAGGTCAGACTTTCACGGTACCTCTCCCATTCTCCGTCTCTCTTTGCTTTGTTGAAGAGGCGACGTGTGGTTAAACGTAGCCTTTCCAGGCTCTCGTTCCACCAGGGAGCATCTTTGACCATGCGTTTTTTCCCTAACGGGCAACTATCTATAAAAGCATCTGTTATGCTTTTATTTAAATTTCCTACAGCTCTCTCTAGCTCAAGTGGCGTTCTGGGTATACCAGATGTCCCGTTGGAGAGGTTGAGCTCTAGGGTGGACTTAAACTTTTTCCAGTCAGTTTTTCTGGGGTTTCTACTGGGGGTGCTGCTATCCGTATTCAGCTGTAGCTTAAATAGGATTAACTTGTGGTCTGACATAGATTCCTCTGGTGAGACATGCCAGTCCCTAAGATGAGGTTTTAGGGACCGACTGACCAGGGTGATGTCTAAGACCTCCTCTCTAACCCTTGTTACAAATGTCGGTGTAGATCCGACATTGCCTAATTCAAGATTATATTTAGTAATAAAATCTGTGAGGTACTCACCCCTTATGTTGATGCCGCTGCTGCCCCATATAGAGTGGTGCGCGTTGGCATCGCATCCGATGATTATCGGCATCTTCTCCGTCTTGCAGTACTCCACCAGTCCCTCAATTTCTGGTGGTGGGCAGGGTCCATCTCCTGCGAAGTACGCCGACACAACTACCATAGAGGCAGTGTCGCCAGTGGCCTGGACCATTACCGGGACACAATCTCTGGTTAGAAACTCTGAAAGGATAGTGAAATTAATATTCTTCCTTACCATGATACAGGCTCTAGGGGCTAGATTTCTCTGATCCCAGATTACCTTTGATTCTGGTGTATAGAGGCCTTTAATGCCGTTATACACCCATGGCTCCTGTACCAGGGCTAGCCCAAGATGTTCTTTGGTGAACATTCTAGCCAGCACCGCCGAAGCAGCTTTGGCATGGTGAATGTTCACCTGGGCTATCCTGGTATCGATGATTCTCGTCATCGATTAGAGGATGGGCTCCATTTGCCCTGGTGTCTGGGGCCTGGAGATGCCCTCGTCACCGCTGCTCGTCATTGTGACGTCAGCAACTGCCGCATCATCCTGCAGCTCCTCCGCTAGCTCCTGTGAGGACATCACCACTTCGTGGTCCTCCACCTCCTCTTCTTGACAGAGCGTCACATCCGCCAGATCCTCATCTTCTGCGAGGTCCTCCGACGTGTCGGCGGGCTGTAGCGGGTGATTGCTCGGTGCTGCCACGGGGGCCAGAGATGTGGTGGGGATGTCCTCCACATTTGAACCCCTGTCCTTCCGTTCGGGTGGCTTGTTTGCCCCGACCTTCTTCTTGAGACCATTCACATGGATGGTCCCATACCGGAAAGAGAGTTGGTATCCTCTGTCCTCTATGACTTTTTTGGATAGGTCGTCTATCCCGATGACTAGGAGTGATCCACCTCCTTCGTCTCTCCTGGATATTACTTTCCAGGCCCCGGTATCTATGCTATTCTGGTTCCCTAGCAGAGCCAGAATAAATTCCGAGGTTCTATCTATGCTTCTTGGGCAATAGATTGTAATACTGTGGGGCGACGGTATTTCGTCTCCCACTTTGCAATTGAGGGGCACGCCCTTCCACAAGCGCAACTTCTGTGCGACGGCTCTCAACCAGTTGGCTGAGTCTTCGTTGGAGCACTCAATTATCAGGAAACCAACCCGAAAATGAATGCCCGCAAACGAGACCGCCCATCCAGACTCCACTATCTCATCGAGGATAATGTCTTCCAGCACAGACATGTCTTCGTGACTGAGCATTACCTGGGGGTATTCCACAGGTAGCACGGCCACTTTAACTTTCTTCGCCATGTCTGCGTATGACGATCGAGGTCCCGCGGGTGCCGGAGGGTTGGTCCTCATGGCCGCACGTGACGTACTTGGACGCGTGTCCAAGCCTTCTGGGGCCTTGTTGGCCGGTGTTCTCTCAGCTAGCTTTCTCTTGGGGGCTTCCGCCTGCTGGCATGCCCTTTTTGGGGTTGCCGTCGGTGGCGTGAGGGTGCTGCTACGCCTCTTTGTGGCTGGTGTCGGTGCCACAGCTGCCTCCCTTGGCTCCTTCGCCTTTTTTAGGGCCTCGTCTGGAGCAAGTCCTTGTTGGAGGTACCGGAGGTACCACTTGACCCGTGAACCGCAAAGATTTCGTCGGTTTGGGTCATCCAACCCACCTGGTTCGCCCCTCGGTGGCAGGAATTCCTCCTTTTTCCTTGGGCGTTGTCCGCCCTGCCTAGCGGCAGCATTTGGCGCAAGGTGTGGTGGTCGGGATGGTCCGACCATATTCCTGCGTGCCTGCTGCGCTCTTCCGGTCTGCGATGGAACGGCCCTGGGTGGAGGTTGGTCTACCACCCTTAGGGTTCCTCGCCAGTGCGTGCCCTGATTCGGGGCTTGCTGTGCCTGTGGCACTCTCCTGTATGGTGCTGGAGTAGCACGGTGTGGAGGCTGGTCTGCCACACTTGAGGATCTCCGACCGTCTAGGTCTCGATCCTCTAACTGTCTTGCGACAGCTTCCGCTGGGAGATCCTGCGGAATGTTAACATTCTTCCTTCTTGACATGTTAAGTCCCACGAGCTGCGGAGAAATGAATGTCCACCCGGGCAGAGATCCGCGATACCCGGGTAAGGCTGAATAGAACAGGCGGTCGCCATTTGCCTGAGCACACCGTTAATGACTGGGCTATTTGTATACCGGGCCCCCAGCCAGGCTGACTATCGGCACGGTAAGATTTACACCTTAGCCCGGCCCGGTGTGAGATTTGGGGGGATGGGATATGTAGGTAAGTGTGTAGGGAGGTTGGGGGTGTGTGAGGCTATACTTTTAAGAGGCGGCAACACAAACGCCTTGTCGGTACGCATACGGTGTCGTACCCGCTGTTTGTCCGGGACTGCTTATTTACGAGAACTCTCGTGTTATTCGCAGCTAACCTCCCAGTGGGAGGCCGTTCGCTATCCGCAACCCGCGACCCGCCTGGTGGCCTCAGCTCAGCCCCGTTCGAACCATCCCACAAGTTCTTACGCCCAGGTGGAAAATAATATACAACTAATAAGAAGTTTCTGTTAAATGTATAAATAGTAACCTTGAAAATTGCAAAGCGGAAGGTTTAACTATATTTTTATTGGCTTTCTCCTTTTCCTCTTTAATGGGGATTTTAGGCGACAATAAACACTTTGACACTTCGACTAGGAGATATCCTGCACCAAGCTGTTAAATACATAGTAGGATTACTAATTAAATACAACTATGAAAATACATTTTGGTTAACAAAATCTGCGTCTCTTTTTTTTTGTTAATCACATTTAAATAATTCAGAAATAATTTATCTATTGTGTATTGATATACGAAAGATTATATTCAAAATGATATACTCTCAGAGATTGAAGATGCACACAGAATTTTCCAATTTTTATTGGTTTTAGGGTATTAAAAGTAATACTTTGTTTTTTAAATTTTAAATAAAACTAGTCCTTATAAGGAATTTAGGAGGTGCCGAAACCGGAACTGTAATTCATCAAATCGGATAATAAATTATAAATAAAACCCATTCACTTGTGCTAGGTAATCGATTTTTAATCTTTTTGTAAGTGAATTGCGAATCAGCCTACATCAGCACGAGATTAATTTGCATTACACAAAACAATAATGTAAAGTTCAGAACACAAGTCAAATTGACAAGATTGCTATTTTTATTGCAAACAATGTGCAAATAGGTGATTTACATGATTTCACCAGTTAAAACACTACCATTTTAGTAAGGTGCTTACAATTAATGTGCATTGAATGATTGAGGACACAAGGCTGCCCTTTCGTTTATCGCAAGTGGTAAGGAATGCGGAGACACGCCCATTGTTAAATGCCATGATGTTGCATGCAAGCTTCCGACCCGAAAGCCGATGGCAGTGACCACATAAATGCAATATTGACGCCCTTGCGGCCCAACAAAAAATAATGAACACGCAACCCTTGCACCAAAAACAAGCAAGCAGTGCCACGCCCCCAGGAAGACTGTTTGTGCCATTTACTCACATAAACACACACACACACACACACAAACATTTGTGGGTATCTCAAAGTATCGTGTGTAAGGATTGAGCCAAAAATATCCTTGACCTTATTCTGGGATACAACTAAAAGTACTCGCACATTGTAATGCAAAAGCAACGACAGAGAGAGAGAGGGAGGGTCTCGGCGAGCGGATATAGCCGGGGATGCATGCAACGTGAAAATGTCATTAACGATGGCATTGCTGCAAGGAGTCGAGGAAGAGCGCTGGAGTGCCGAGATTGGGTAGCGCATTTAAGGGTACCGTTCAAAAGTGTTGATTTAGTGGCAGAGTTGTCTTGGATTCCAAGCCCTGGCAGCTCCTAAAAGCGCCATTTAAGTGCGAGCAGCCTTGACCGATATTTCAGCGGCAAACACAAAACTCACACAAACACAAATACACAAACACCCACACACACACATACACACCCACAGTGAATGACGAAAAAGTGGCATAAAAAGTAAATGCTGCATGTGGCAATGTTGACGTCGCTGCTTTTGCTGCACTTCAGCAAACTTTTCCCAAAATGCGCCGTCATATTTTATGCACACTCATTCGCATACACACACACACACATTCACACCCACCCACCTACACTCACTTACCACACACGTACACAAAGCATTTTAACAAATGGCATCAAATTGATTTTGCTACGCTAAGCATTCTTGGTTTTTAAGCAAAAGTGCAGAAGCTCCTGCAGTCCATCCCTCCCTCCCCCTCCCCACTCCCCACACACTCCCGCCAGCCACCTCTGAAGGTTGAGTGTGTGTGTGTGTGTGTCTGTGTGTGAAACTGCAAGCTTTGCATATCTACAACACTAACCGCATCGTGGGGCACAGAGCATCATTCAACTGCCGCATACTCTGCATATACTCAAAATGTAAAATGGAATGAAAAATACGCTATGAAAAGTTATTTGTTATGTTTCGAACGCAATCCAACTAAATCACACAGACACGAACACACACACACACACCCACATAAACACTCACATAAACATACATATACCAAATAATGTTATCTTTCAGATACAAAACTTATACAGCTGATTAAGAAAAGCTTAAATAAAAAACTTTGCATAATGTTGAAAAAAAACGATTTACATTTTCCGTTTAATTTTAATTGCGCTGCATTATAAAAACGATATATAATTATTAAAGTATCTGAATATTTTATAAAAGAAATACAGATAATTAGTTAGTTATCTGAATCTTAATTTATTCTTATTAAATATAGTGATTGTTATTTAAAATTACCAAACAAATCATAATTATAAATATTTTAAAAATGTTTTACGGTCATGTCAAGAGTTTTTAATTTTTATTTGTATATACTTCAATAAATATAATATTTATATTAATGAAAATCGGTAATTTAAGAATTTAGAAGAAAGAGATAGCGCAGTGCAACAATAAGATATACGATTGCATTTATCGACATCCATATATAATTTATGATTGTTGATCTACCCCAAGCTGAATATTTGAATACCTAGGCTATGTATTAGAGGGGACTTATTTTCCTGAAAACAGTTTACTATTTCTTGTTACATTTAACTTTTTACAACCATTGGACCAATCTTGGAGCGGAACGGCCCGCACCATTGCCAAGCTTCACGCCCACAGCGTGCCACGAAAATATTAGGTAAAACTACAGACACACACAAGTGTATCTACATATATACAACAAATTCGTTTCGGTATGTAAATATATGTGTGTGTGTTTATTTATACGGCACATATATGAAAAAACGAGAGTTTTTTTATGATGAGCGCCGCACGGCAAAGTGGCTGCATTTTTCCCCAGATTTAAAATGATTGCATATAGAAGAGATGGGTTTGGGGGCATGGAAGAGGGGTGGATATGGTGCTACGTAACTGGCGCCACATATGCATATTTTTTGGCTTGGCATTGCTCATTTTGTTGTTGCTACCTGACTTTAATTTACCACCATTTGGATGCCATCATGTGTCAGATTTACACTTTTTTTTTGTTGCGGGTGCATGTTTTGCGGCTTTTGACTTTTAATCACAAAATGTGGCACGGTATCGTTTTGACAGCAGGCGCTTCAAGAATATATATTTAACACAATAACCCAATTACAATATTGGATGCTGACACTTGTAACCCACTTTAAACTGAAAAAAACTAATTTCATAAATATTTAATCTAACTTGAGTGTGCCTTTAAATAAATTACAACATTCGGCTCTAGGAAACTATTTATTTACAATTTAAAGTTTAAAATAAGGATTTTGCAAAAAAAAAAATAATTTTTTTGAAGTAAACGACATTTTAATACATAAATTTCTTGGCAAACGTTTAAAGCTATATAATTGTATTTGTGGCATGGCTTAGTTACCCATTGCAATTGCATTGGTAATCCATGACAGACAAGCACCGACAACAATTCACAATAAATATTGTGTGCAATATGCGCTCGAGAAATTTCTAAATGAAACTAAAGCCACTTCCCCACACTGTTTTATAGTACGCACAGAGAAGAAATTCAGGCAGACAGCTCCTTGAACTACTTTATGGCTCAACAACAACAACGACAAATTAATAAAGAACCAAAAAGAAAGAAGCTTATTGAAGACTCGGCACTTCTTGTCAATTTTTCACATTCCAAGCATCCCAGAACTCATCTCTCTCTCTCTCTCTCTCTGGTGCATTGCATTATTCAGCTTGAGTGAGTGGAAGGCAATCAGGCAGCTGGAAGCAAACACATCAAAAATGTGGCTCGCTTTTATTTAACTTGCGGATTTCATTAAGCCCTGTGCTCAGCCAGCTACTCAGGTACCAAAAAGGGGGAGCAACAATCAAGTACAGGTAGTGTCTGGTGTGAAGGAGAGGGGGATTGTCTCTGAGGAGTTGGCAAAATGCTTAGATGTGACTTGGTATGTGGAGGAGTAGTAAAGAGTTGAGAGAGTTGTGCGTTGCAAATGCATGCAAAGTGTTTGTCAGTTGCATTGTTCACATAGAATATATTTTCCTGGCAACATTGTTGGCTTGTCTAGATGGCGTGCGTCCATGTGGAAGTGTGGCTGGGGAAGTGGGTCACTCGCAGTGGCAGCAGCTGATGCGCAACTAACTCAAAGTTTTCTTTTTTCCTATTTCTTATTTGGCTGGCAGACAGACGGACTGAGGGCACGCTCAAAACGATGATGACGAGGAGCCAACAAAATTCACTTGCTGCTCGTAGAGCAAAATCAAATTAAAATCAATTAAAATTAACAAGCGAAGCAGCCGGCAAACTAAAAAATAAAGAACAGAGAACACCAAACCAGAGACCACCCCATAGTGCTAGCAGCGACGCTGACGTCAACGTTAACGTCGAAGCTGACAGCGGAATGCCAAGCGCATGAATCATGCAATTTGCTGTATTGGTTGTTGGTGCGATGAAAGGTGCGGCAATAAGTATGAAAATAAATAAATTCACATGCATGCACACACACACACATATATGCAGGTAAGTGGAAATAATATTGATAAGCGCAGACGTTAAGGTAGTCAGTATGTAATCAAAGTCAAAAGAATTCACAAAGAGCGAGAGAGAGAGAGAGAGTGTGTCATCAGCCAGTTGCTCATTGATATATGAAGATGTGTGCAAATATTTAGCACATTTTCTTTACACCTTATCGTCACGTACACACATACATACATACATATGTAAATGAATGCAAGTAATTTAAAGCCCGGGTGCCGTTTGTCGCTCACTGTCTGTATGTGTGTGTGTGTATTGAGTCAGCATATTGTGAGCGGCCCACTCATTACCAGCCGACGACTAAGTCAAAAGACTCCTACACAAAGCACACCCACACGCACACACATACACATATATGTATAAGTACTTCTACTAAAGGTGCGATAAATGCTTGTTGCTTACAAATGGAGGCGAAGAGAGCGAGCGAGCGAGCGAGCGAGCAATACAGAGAGAGAGAGAGAGAGAGAGGAAGAGAGAAAGAGCAGCCAAATAATGGAAAACGTGCTGCACACAACGAGACTGGCGCCATCTATCGCTGAGATCCGCGACTGAACTCATGCGTAACCATTTTTTGTCTAGCCAAAAGTTAAGCAACATCCAAACGGCTTGTTGCCCCATTTAGCGGCGCTCTTTCTCCCTCCCCACTTTCTCTATCTCTCATTTGTGCTATTCGTTTGACAGTTATTGCTTTAAAGTGCAACAGACAGGCGGCTGCTAAGACAAAACAATAATAAAGCAGCAAGTTGTATGTAGTATTTGATACATATGCAGATATATACAGTTTGTCCACAAAATGTTTTCGTATTGCAAAAAATTTGTATTTTCTAAGTTCTTATACAAACGAAACGGCATCAATGAAACCACATATAATGAACCACCTGCTCAATTGACATATGGGGTGTCAAAGAAAAATAAAGTTTCAATAATTAGTACTGAAAAGTGGGTTTTGTTTGCCCAATTGCATGTAATGTGACTTCATTTACACTGTTGTGTTCCTTAAGCTATTCTCTAATGGATCTGATCCAAATTTTTTAGATTTCCTTTCACTATGCTTAATAATATGCAATTTTCCCCAATCTTGTGGCTAAAATGTACAAAATCCCATACGAAATTTCCATACTGAAAACACTTTGTCGACAGTCCACAAAGTAGATAATTTTAGTTTTTAAAATTTCACAATAAACTTAATGTATGAATATTATTAATTTTAATGTTAAGTAGTTTAGAAATATCCATTTAATAGTAGAAAAATAAGAAAATAATCAAAAGTCAATAATAACATATATTTTTTTGCATAAGAATTTAGAAAATATGAATTTTTCCCAATACGAAAACACTTCGTGGACAAACTGTATGTACATACATATATATTTATATGCATTTGTTTGTATATATTTGTTCTCTCTCTCTCTCCCCTCTCTCTCTCTCTGGCGGCATTTCAATTATATTGGCACGAGGCTACAAAGAAGAAAAGGCTGCAAATGGCAAAGTTGATGCGGCTCATGCGGTGCATTGTTGCCACTTGTCGTTGCGGTTGCAGTTTCTTCATTTTAATACAAATGTACGAATTGTATTCAATTGCCACGAAATGCAATTAAATTAACTTGAAATTCAATTTCATGATGAATATTCATTTGACAATGTCTTCAATTTACAGTTAGTCACTGTCAGCGTAGGCAGTGTGAATGACTCAAAGCGCGCTCTACAAAAGGCATCAACAAATGTAAGCTTAGAAGTCGAAAGCGAGCCAAAAGTAAATGACTGATTAGGAGATAACCTAACATTCAGAGTTCTTTCGCAAGTTAACAATAAATAAACTATTTGCTAGCAATTTAAATGATTTTCAAAAAGTCTACATATACATAGTGTACACGCAGCCACGAAAAATGTGTAGAATATGTACAATTTTATGCCTTATGGCGATTTTAAATTTAAACATAGAAATAGCAATGCATTTGAAATAAATGTCACAATTTTTATTTACTTTAGGTTACCCACTTTCTTTTTGCATTTACAGGGTATATGAAGATGAACTCACACGTGCACAAAGAACGAGGAACGAAGCATGAAGCAGCGCAGCGAAATGCCTGGAAAACGTCATAAGACCGCATGCATAAATAATGATAGAGAGAGAGAGAACTGCGCGCTCAGCTGAGCGTGTGACGCTTTTGAAGCGCGACTTGAAAAGCGTTCGCGTAGGCGTAGACAGCTACTACGACGACGACGACGTCGACGCTGGCAGTTGTCGCTCACGTCATAGCGTGTGAGCCAGATAAATATGCGCATGTATGTATGTGTAAATGTGTATGAATGCATGTGTATGATTAAATGCATACAAACAGTGCACTTGTGTTGGTGTTGGGGTATCTCGAGGCTGGTGCTTTACAAATTTTTTGTGTGGACGCCGCAGCTTTTGTGTGGGTGGCGTTTACAAGGCTACTGCCGCTACTTCTGCTTGCTTCCCATTCACAATAGACTTCTCGCCGCAGCTGTTGCTTTTGTTTGTGACGGACAACAACAACAACAAATGATTTTTAAATATATACAAAAAAAACCGTCCTAGAATTGTGCAGCTTACCGTTATTATAGCTCTGCAAAAGCAACCTTGCGAAGGGCATACAATTGTGGGGCGAATTCAAATGTATATGCGAGCAAGTGTGTATGTGTGCGTGCCAAGTATTGCGAAAAAGAAAGAGATTCTGACGTAGCAGCGAACAATAAATTAATCGTGACTATGACAGTAAGTAGCTTAGAGCAATAAACAACAACAGAAACAGCAACAACAAGTAGTTGAGTTTATTATAATGCAGCAACAACTAACAAATAAGAATATTGTAGTCGCTTGAGCTCGACTACGTTATACCCTGAACACTGGTGTTAAACGTATGCATTTATTATAGTTTTCTTGTCAAATTTCCTTTTAGAAATTTGTTACACCTGTGCCTGCCAGGCCCGGAACAGTAAAACAAAAATAAGGCAGCGCAGCATGTTTTGGATTCACAAGCCCCAACTGAAATCTCTTAATTGTAATAATTATCATGCCATCCCGTCCTCATTTACACGCTCGCATATTTATGCATATAGAAAATGCTTAGGATTGCTAATGAGATCAATGCGAATTCGACGACAGCTTGGGTGTTTCTTAAAAGATCAAATATTTATGAAATTTGGGACGTTTTTTCAAAATATGTCAATTTATATTGTATATATGATTATAAAGCCTTTTCCTTTAAAAGCGAGTATTTTATTGCTATCGTGAATCAACAAATATCGTAGTTATCGATAAAACATTTAAATATAAATTTAATCTGAATGATGTGAAGTCTCTAGTCTCTGAAATCTGCTGGTTCATAAAGACGGGCATGTCTATACTGGCTCAGCTGTTAGTCCTGATCAAGTGTAAATGAGGTCGAAGATGCTTTCTTCTCCCTGTTACATTCATCTGCCAGAACCATTATACTCTTTTTATTCATTTTCAGGGTATAAAAACTAGCAGCAACAACTAATTGCAAGTAAATAAGCTAGGCGCACATTTTAAGCAGCATAAATTCGCTTTATGGCAAAAAGCTGCCAGCATTTTGTTGTTTGCTGTTGTTGTAGCAGCAGTTGTTCACAAACGTTAACGTACAAGCCTTTTACACATGCGTACATATGTATGTATATAAATATACGTACACATATACTATGTATGTACATATGTGTGTGAGTGTGCTTGGCTTTGGTCAAAATGTTTGAAATCAAAAAAAAAGAAAAGACGCGCAACAAAAAATTGGGCAAGAAACGAAACAGCAGCAGCGAAACAGAAAGCAAGAGAGCAAAAATGGGAGACGAAGAGAGACGCAGAGAGAGAGAGAGAGAGAGAGACGGCAGTGAGTGGGCGAAACGCGCACAGTAAACGTCAACGTCGACGTCGTTGTGCCGGCGGCACATAAAAATGTGTTGTTTAAATATTTCAGCCAAATTGTTCGCCTTAACATTATACACACATACATGTATGTATATATATTTTCGTATGTAATGATTTTGTGTTTAAAGTCGAAAGCGGGTACAAAATACATATAAATATATAAATTTTTTAGCATTGCTTGATTTGATTTACGGCGAAAAACAGACACAAAAGCCAGTTGCGCTTGCGTTTGCAAGTGAGCGAGAGAGACAAATGATTAGCTGTTACGCACAACTCAAATCAAATCAAAACGTATGCTTGCATTAAATTCACTAATCTCATTCATAAATAAAACAACAACAATATAATCATCAAAGTAAACAGGGCGAACACAAAGCAAGCGGTGAAACTAGCGTAGAATTCCAATAAGAATGAAGTCGCGGCAACAACAAACACAAAAAGACAGCAAGAAAAACCAGTAGCCAGTTGCTGGCTGCCCAGCGCCACTTTCGTTTTCGCAAACACACAGAAATTATGTAATTTGCTGGCGTGCTACTTAAATTATAATAACAGTTAACGTAAACAAAAAAAAAACAAAAAAAAGTATGACGAGCACCTACGCACACATACACACACATAGAGTCAGTGGCCAATGTTAACGCTAATTTTCGCTGCTCTCCCCCACCCACACACACATGCATACAAAACATACATGAGCGAGAATACACCCACAGCCATATTCACAATTACATACATACACACTTACCGTCTGTTATTTATTGTTTATTGCTGTTGTTGTTGCTCTCTCTCTCCCTCTCTCACACGCGGTATCTTCTAGCTGCCGTCGTTTTGAAGTTGCTGTTGTTGTTGCAGCTGCTCGTTGACCCAAAGCCGCCAAATGTTTCCATTTTTTTAATATGCAGCCATGAAGAAGGCTTTGACTGGCAGCAAAACACAATGCACTTTTTGATTTGCACACAAATAACCAAAGGCAATTCTTATTACGGCGTTGGCGGCACTTAAAATATATATGGCGTTAACAAACACATATGCATATGCACAAGTATGTGTTAGAAGTAATGAACTTTTAACCGTTAATTGCTGCGCTTTTGGAGGCGGCGTATTTTTTGTGCCCACAGCTTATTTATTATTTTCAATATTTTAGTCGACAATTTGACACTTACTTATAATTAAACCATGTGTGTGTGTTGTGCGTGCGTGTGTGACTAAGTTGCGTGAGCGTGTTGTATTGACACGAGCAGAAACTTTGTAAATTATTAAAAAACACACATCAAAGCGGCAAGCGGAGCACAGAGCACGCACCGAAATATAAAATGTTACTGAACCAAACTCTGTTAAATGTTTCTTATAAGAGAGACATTTAATAACAGAGTAGAGGTGCGCGCGTGCCAAACAAATTGCACGAGCATCGCTCACGAGGTGCAATCTTTGTGTGTGTGACTTAAAACGAATGTAATGGTAATAAAAAGATTCGCTATTAGGTCAGTTTTTGTGTAATGAATAAATAAATCAGATTTGAGGTGTGCTTATGGTCTATTTATTACAGTAGTTATGATTTTAATGTATACAGGCTGCCATCACTAGTTCGATTGTGAGACAAATGTTAACTAACAGACGTCTCTCAGAGAGTAAACAGAAATAACGAATCGATATTTTTGTTGTTAACACTCGATGTCAGTTAGTCGATAATTTGCGCAGCTTTATTCAAAATTATGCAGTAAAATGAAATTGGATTTGAAATGGGATGATTAACGAAGATGAGTAAAAATTACAACATAAACTTATTGTTCTTTTCGGATAAATGCTTTGATGAACGCTTGGCATCCAGGAACAGCGAATGCACATCCTCAACATCATCCTTGCTAATCTGACTGCGTCCATTGACCTTGCACATCTGGTGAGCCGGCGTCAGCAGTTGGACGGCATAGCGCAGAGTGGAGCTGGTGCCGATCTCGCTGAGGCGCGAGAAGGCGTTCTCCTCCAGCTGCAGACCTTCCGTCTGCGCGCGCAACTTAATAATCTGCTCCATGTCCGAGGTGGAATAGAGAAGCGTGCGAATGATCAGCAAGCGATCCAGCAAATCCAAGGGAACTCCGTGTGGTGAAACTATGTCGGTGGTACCACTGCAATCGGAAGCAAATTCTTGGCGAATCTTTAAATAGAGTTGAACCGTTTGGCTTACCGGATGACGCAGCGACCGCGATTGGTGGCAAATATGACAATCGGTGCAATTGGAGACTCCAGTGATTTGTGCAAATAGGTAAAGGTCTCCAGATCGAGCATGTGAATCTCATCGATGAAGAGCACGCCGGGCACCAGCTCGGCAATGCCCTGATCAATATACTTGTTCACCACTTTGTTGATCTCCATGCGCAGCTTGTCTACAATAAACGAGCAATAAAAATGTAGGGATTGTGATAGATCTCTTAGAGAATTTACCCTCACTGCTCACCTGTAATTTCCGTTTTCTTGGGCTTCATCAGTTGACCCACCATGGAGAGCACGTCTTGGCCACCCTGCGGGCGAGCATTGGCCACATCCAGATCATGCAGTGTCACATCCTGGATGACTTCCTTCTTCTTGTGCACATCGCCCTTGGGTAGCGGCACATACTCCTCCGTCTCCAGATCGAATTCGGTGGCAAAGGTGTCACTGCGTCCCTGACGTTTCACAGCACCACTGTTCGCCTCAATGTAGATGACATCGCCCACCTCCACCTTCTCCTTTTGCAGGGCATCAAATATGCTCGGATCAAGCTTCAACTGCTTGGTGCCCTTTGCAGTCTTCAGGCCAATGACCACATTGCTTATGGTCTTTCCATAGCCACCCATGGGATTCTCTGTCTCCACGGGAGTCAGCTCCGTAACCTCGCCTTCGTAGACCTCCTTTGTCTCGCGGATGCGCAACCCGATCGAGCGGCGGAAGTTTTCCATGAGCACCTCCGTCTTTTTGATCTCATTGCTGAACACTTCGGAGCCGACCATCGGGCAGAACGGCACCTTGTTGCCCAACTCCTGGGCAATGGCCAAGGCGATCGCAGTTTTACCGGTGCCTGGTGGCCCGGCGAGGAGTAGAGCACGTCCGGCCATTTTCTTTGACTTAATCAGATCGACAACAATGCCGGCAGCCTCGCGTGCCGACTTTTGGCCAACCAAACCGGCGGCATTTTGTATAGCGGAGCCGTCCTCATTCAATCCCAATCCCTTCACGTGGCTGTGGGCAGCAATGCGCTGAGTGCGCACCGTGCTTTTAACTTCCTCGATTTTCATGATTTCTTTTTTTTTTAAACTCTGTGTTACGATGTCGATGCGAAAGCTGATTGAAGTCAACTAAATGTGAATTCTATTGATTAAACAAATTTGTTATTTGCCGCAACGCACGCTTCTTTTTTCGATATCCCAAACAACAACATATGTTAATTACAGTCGGCATCTAACTTAACATTTGCAAGCTGTTATTAACAGTGAGCAACAAATATCATAGGTAATTTTGAAATAAAACTAATAATATTAGTATTCAATACACTTTAGTATAGTCACCTATTTTATGTATTCATAGCAATAAGTTTTTAATGCTTTCAGCTAATTTAATTAAAAGTAAAGTGCAATTAAATTTGAACCGTTCTAACAGAACAGAGCAGAAGAGCGCGTTGATATATCGATATTTAAAATTGCATGCAATGAAAAAAAGTTGCTCGTTGTGAATGGTTAATTGAACTAAAGAGACATCTTTTGGCCAAATTAAATATTTTTTGAACAACTGAAGTATTTGTATTAATTTATATATATCGGCGTATGTCTTTGTCAAAACTCAACGCATTTTCAAAAGCAAGGGAATTTTAGTCATATTTTGGCCTCTAGATCAATCGTACATTTAAAGTTGAAAACGTGATTTAGGGTCGGAACATAAGTCAAAATTATAATTATAAATTATATATAGAAAATTGGCATATGGGCATAGGTAGAACCTTCAAATTGCCATTTGAGTCGGAACATAAGGCAAAATTATATTCCGAAAATCGGCATATGGGCATAGGTCGACCTTCAAATTGCATTAACTTTGTCAAAACTCAACGCGTTTTCGAAAGTAAAGGCTTTTTAATCATATTTTGGATCTATCGTACATTTAAAGTTGTAAACGTGATTTCGGGTCAAAATTATAGTCCGAAAATTGGCATATGAGCTTTTCATGTCTTACAAGTTCATTTAAGTGCAAGCATTAAATTAACATTAATTAAAGTCAATTGAGCGAATCAATTTATGAATCGAATTTGCAAAAAGCAATGCTAAAAAAAACATATTTAAAAATTCAGTATTGTACAAAAACAAACAGTTTTCAAGCGAAGCGAACAACATTGTGAGTACTGAGATCTAATAACAAGGCACAATTTAAAATTTTTAATTTTGAAGTGCTCATATCACATATGAAATCACAAAGTAAGAAATAATTTTAGTTTTTATCTATACATTATTGTAAGAAATAAATAAATATTTCAACTTAAATCTGTAGTTTACAATCAGAAAGAACCATTTACTTGAACCACGACATTACAAAAATACATCAATAAATCCATGTAAAGGCTATTTCAATTTTGTTTGCTAATTTGATTTGATTCATAGTCTTGAAAAGTAGAAGTTTGGATGAGACTTAATTTGAACCTATTTTTGATAAATTGCTTGACAATTTTAAAAAATCGACAATGCCGATATTTCAGAAAATGTGAATCGATAAGTCCGTATATTTCCCACAATTTTAAAGATAGATTGACGAAACTTGGAAGGCAACTTGCTAGTAACCTCCTCCAAAAATCGGAATATAATTTTTTGGACCACGCCCACACCGCCTTTCCCAGGAGCTTCGCTGTCGGTTACGTCGGACTGCAACGTTCTTTCTTGTTTTAAATGCAACATTTTTGTTTTTAAATTCAGAAATCATTTCTATAAACAGGAACAACTTTTTGTTGTATTTGGGAAGATTTTGCTTCTTTAAGGTATGTAATATTCGGTGTACCGAAGTTAAAATTTCGCTCTTCTTTTATTCTTACTCTGATGTTTATTAATTTCCATAAATTATGTGCCCTCAACTCCCTCAGTTTGCTGGGGCAACTTTACCGCGCTGATTGCATTTTGTTGCAAGTTCTTGTCATTGTCGATGCAGTTGTCCGCGTTGCCGTAATTGTTATTTTCAATGTTGTAGCTGTTGCTGTAAATTCTTGGGCATACCAACATTAAACTGGTGTTAATATTACTGGGTTTGGGTTCCCCTTCTCGTAAGGTACCTTCTGCGTGGAATGCTAAGCAGCAAGGAACTGTTCTCTGTTGTTGGTATTTCATTTGTTTGCCATGCAACAAGTGTCTTGTGGTTGAATATGACTGTAATTGTGCAGGTTTCAAATATATACACACATATATACATATACATACATACATACATACATAAATCATAATTATTTATTTAACCAATTGATAGATTTCTTTGTTTTTTCTTCGCCACATTGCTTTTTTATTACTACTAAAGTTGTACGTTGATTTCATTTATTGCATAATGCATAATAATTCAGTTATTCGCTATTGTTCCCAGTCACCCTAAAGAACATAAAAAAGAAATGGGAATATGGAGTTCAAACCGCACTTGAATTCCCTCATAAAAAACTACTGTTGTGCAGTTGTGCATTCGTAATTTCTTCATTGGTTTCAATTGAATGTGAACTTCTGGTAAGGTTCAGAAATGTGCCAATAATCAGCTTCTTCTACTTTTTTTATATATGCTATAGATAGATACTATTAGCAACGTCTGCAAATGTTTTCAAAGAACAATTTCAAAACTTTAACGCCACATTCCAAGTGATTTATGAGATACACCCAAAACAATAGTCTCTGCTAAAATTAGAATTTTATGTAGAACGCAGCGATTATTTAATTTGTTTTTTGTTTTTTTTTTTCAATTTACAAGTAAACTTCGGCGTATTATCTGAGCAAGTGCAGAACGTACTCATGTGATGTCTGTGCAAATATATATGTATGTATGTATATGTATGTGCAGATTAAAGTTAAACGGCTGTTTTCTTGCATCCCGTCATAAAGTGGCGTGGTGTCTCCGGAGAGTTAAATAGTTTATGATGCTCGAGCGTATTTTGTCTGGGGCAAACACGGCACATTTTTTTTTTACGGCGCATAGACAACCGCAAACATCCTAAAATTCAGAGAAAAAAAAAAAAAAAATCAGCAAACACATTTTGCCGTCCAGAACAATGCACAGAGTCTGACTAGGTACACATAGAAAAATTGGAGTGCATTTTATAAAATACTGTCGTTTAGGCTTATTAACATTATCATACTGCAAGAATATTTGTTTTTTCTCAGAACTCTTACTATATTTTAGACAGTTTATTAATTCAAATCGTTAAATTGAAAAACTTACGCAACCAGCAGCAAATTTGATCAATATATTCTGAATTTGAGTTTAATTTTTTTTATATAAGGTTCTGCATTTCTACTTTTTATTAATAAGAACTAAAAACATTGAAAAATATAAGATTTTATGGCTCAATTTACAAAATAACAGGGGTATTTTTTCTGAGTGTATCGACCGATGTGGTAGTAGTAAAATGGGCAACAGGCTGCCTGTCTGCCTATCTGCCGCAGTGCCAGTCGAATGAAATCAACGGAAATCGCTGGAGGTTGAGCCTGCATCCTGCAACAAGGCAACAATTATTTGCCACCCCCCCACCCACAATCGTTCCGTCTACAATATGCATTATTGGAACGAGTGAAATGCGAATGAGCTTAAAACAGACTTTCAAACATATCGGCATTATGCGCAGATCCTTCCAACCGCACAAAGAATAACAAAGGACATTGGTCAGGTTGCTGCCCCGACCTCACTTTGCCGTTAATTAATGAATTTATTGGCCAACTGCATTTGATGGCCAACATGCACATCCTAGCTAGATTCTGCCTTGAGGTGGGGTTATTTTGTTTTTGAAATTCAATATTTGAGTTAGCTTAGGGTAGCTCAGTAGTCTTTTATTTTATATTCGCTAATTATACTCTATTCTCATTTTTAATGGATTTATATACATATATGCAACTCAGAAAGATCTAAACTTAAATCTTCACCAAACCATAATCATATTCAGATTAATTTATTATTTTTGTTTCGCGGTTTTTGAAATGCGCCATGCCAACGATAAGAGAATATAGGTAAAATAATTAAAAACTATACACTAATTATATGCCTATATAAATGTGTATATAATGTTATTTATGAAATCACAAGTGTGAAATAATTGCAGTAATTTGAAATAACTTTTCATATCTTGATTTATATATTTTATTTACGTAATGCAAGGTAAAATCTTAAAAAAATTACTAGGCTTGCTGCTAGATTCTCCCAAGATTTATAAGAAATTGCACAGCCAGATAATTCCCATAGTCGGCAACTGAAAACTACAAAAATAAAAAAATTCAAATTTGAGTGCGAAATGGCTAAAATGACAGCACTGGTGTGAACTGAACAGCTGAACTGCATTCAGCTTGCCAAGAGAGCTCTTTCAATTGTCGACAATTTGTTTATTGGGTTACGCACAACCGGTTCTCTCGATGTCTCTCAGTTCGCTCGCGATGCTCATTCGGCGCATCGTTGCCAAAGACACGAGCGTCTGTTTTTCGGCTTTGTCAACATCGTCTCTGTCAGCCGGCGCTCAGTTCGCGCTGAGCATTCGAAGCAAACGGTTCGGTACGGTTCGGCACGTTGCGCTTGATAAAGATTTGATTTGTGTGCGGCATCTGTTGGATTCCTTGTGGAGAACTGGCCATGTGAGGGCGAAGCAAATTACGATACGCAACTTGTCTCCATGGTAACCGTCGCATCCGCTGCGCATTCAACAGTTTGAATTTATTTATGTTTATGTTGATATAATATATAATATATATATAAATATATATATATATATAAATATACAGCAGTGTCGGTAAAGCTTATCGCGCTGAAAGGCTGTCCATTGAAATTTGTGTGTTTTCAAATTAGTTCTTAAAACGTATGCGAAAGCAGATCTTGGTACATGTGCTTATGTACATTATAAACAATTTGCAAACGTATCCTAATGAATATTGTTTCTCTATAATATTAACTTGTAACGGTGATTTTGTGTAGACACGTTCTGCTGTTGTTCGTGTTGTTGCTCGTGTTGCTGCTGCGGCTGCTGTTGCGCTTTATGTTGTTGTTATTATTTTGCTGTAAGTGCAGATGTTCCCCATCACAGTTGAAGTTGTTGTGGCTCTGACTGAGTCTGGCTCTGGTTGTTGTTGTTGTTGCTGTTGCTGTCTAACCCGTTTACGTTTTAGTTGACTTGGTAACTCCAATACCTGTGTGTGTGTGTATAAGTATATGTGTGTGTATGTTCGAGGAGCCGAGCAACACGCACAGAGACAAGCAAACAAACAATACATCAAACTGTTGTTCTGGCGCGGCAAGCGCACTCTTGTCATAGTAGTAGTAGTATCTATCAGTATCAGCGTACCAATATCTCTCTGTGTACCCGTAAGATTCCTTATTATTGACGACTCACAAGTCGACGCTTTATTTTTGTTTGCCTGCCAGCAGCGAGCGGGGAAAAACACGTTTACCTCACTATCTCTCTCTCTCTCTCTCTATCTGTCTCGCTTTCTCTGCAGCGAAAAGAGTAACAACTTCAAGTAACAACGCAGTTGCGGCAAAAACTCTCAAGAAAAGTTCAACTGAACCGAACCGTTTCAGCAGTCAAGAAAAAAAATTATAATAGAAAGAAGAAATATACAAATCAAGACCCAATTTTAAATGACATTTAATCAATGCAAAGAAGCTCTAATTAAAAAAAAAAATCAACAAGATATAAAAAAAAAATGAAACTTTTGTTGCCGGCGGCGTTTCCAATTATGTGGTTAATCAAGTGTATTTAGCAAGTGCAAAACAGTGTGTTAACCAGGCCAACGGCAGCAACTGCACGTGAATTATTATTTTTGGCCGCGAGCTTCTCCAAAAACGCACAAATCCAAATACAAATCCAAATACAAATACAAATCAAAATACAAATACAAATGCAAATACAGTAGATATGTATCGCAAAGTGTGTGACAAAAATAATTGATAAAAACCCGAGTGGCAGTCGAAAAAAAAAAGAAAAAAAAAGAAAGATAAAAAATGCGTCGCAGACGCAGGAATGTGATCAAGCGGCAAAGTGTCAAAAAGAGAGTGGAAATAAGCCGCACATGCTTATGGCCATAAATATTGGCATGCAACAAGTGTTTGCCATATGTCTGTGCTTTTTTTCATAGTACTAGCTGTAGTATTAATAGTGTGTGTGTGTGTGTGTGTTTGTCCGTATGTGTGTGTGTGTTGAGTTGTGTTGCGCAATTGTCTCAAGTGAAGTTTTTTTTTTTTTACTGCTGTTTCATTTTTAGCCTGGCCCGTGCAATACATAAACATGCAATTGTGACTCATTGGCAAAAATACAAAAAAAAAAAAAAAACAAAGAAGAAGAGGAAAACAACAATTATAAATTTCGCGCATTTTAAAAATAAAACAAACACAGAGCCAAAATGGGCTTCTCATCGGCCCTGCAGGGCCGCGCCGCACACGAGGCGCTGATCGTGCGCCAGGATGCGGAACTGCGTCTCATGGACACCATGAAGCGCTCCATCCAGATGAAGGCCAAATGCGACAAGGAATACGCAATCGCAATGGCAGCCGTCGCTCAGCAGGGACTGAAAATCGATCGGGCTGATGAAATGCAGGGTAAGTCAAGTCATTTTCAATAGATTTTCATTTCTATTTATTCAGTGTGTATGAAAATTGTCCCAAATTCTTGAAAAAAGATTTTACTTTGAAATTGAAGTTAAAGTTACAGATGTAGCTTAACATTTTTAACTAAATTAGAAAACATCATAAGGGAATTACGTAAATGAAAAATTTTAAAATTTAGTTTAAATAAATAAACTCAGTCTAAAGTAATATCTAATTCAATATATATATATTACATTAACATGTGAAAAGTATTGAAACTAATTTTAAATTCGAATCTTCAACATTTTATGTCGCCCAGGTCGCAAAACTTATTAAAATAGATTCAATTATTTATTAAATGGAGCATTTAAATTTTGTAGTTTGAGTAATTCTAATTTTAATATAATCAGGCACATCAATTCTTGTAATGATTATTTTCTACTTGAAATTTCAAGAAATCAAAATGATAAGTATTCTACTTTGTAATATTTCAATTAAGAATATAAGCACCTGTAAAATCATGCCTTTATGCATGTGTGTAACACTAATGTAAATACTAAGTTGATAAGGTTGCTTCAATGTTATTGTTTTTTTTTTATTTTTTCCTAGAAACAATTCAAGCAATTTTGTTGTGTAGCTGCAACTACTGATAAGCTAATAGAGCTGTCAATAATAGACGTATTTTTTATCAGTGTATTACGTCACGATTGCCTCAAACAACCATTCAATTAGCCTCATAAATTGTACAACTCAGCAAAGCTAATTCTTATTGGCAAATTTTATTGTAATGTATTTAAAGAACTTTAACTAAAAAAACTGATTTTTTTTTAAAGAATTAAGAAACACCAAAAGGAAAATGTTTACTTTAATAATTAAAGTATTTTCATCTTAAAAGTGAATTAAATTATATGCAGAGTTTCAATTAATTTACACATTTAATTTATGAAATTGCTAAAATATTAGTTTTATTCAATAATTGTAGATATGTTTTAAATATTTATTTATATAATATATTTAAATAAAAATAAAAGTGATTATAAATATTTATATAGTTTGAAGGTCGTTTGTTGGAAGTTGAACAGACTTTTCATTTATCAGTCTTGACGAACAACGGCATAGTTAATTTATAAATTGCACAGTTAGTCGGAAGCCGCAGCACTCTTCTACGTCATACTTTTTGGAATTTACGCTGAGCTGTCTGGCCGCAAAATGTTGTGCCTGTGTGCATTACTCACTAGCAAAGGCCTTGTGTGTGTGTGGCATCCAAATTTAAGCCGGACTCGGACAATCGCCATTAGTCACATGAGTCGGCTGTCGATAAGCCTGCAAGTGATGCGCCAAAAAGCTTTCACTTTCCCTGGCTGCCGGCCAGTGTTTGTGGCAGGGGCACCGGGCAGGGTTCAGGGACTAGGGGTATATGTATGCACTGACCGGTCACTCAACCCCGATTCCAAGTTGCAAACTCAAAGTGCCACTAAATGATTTTTGATATTGCTGTTCAAATTGTTTGTTGTTGCTGCTGCTGCTGCTTCTACATTTGTGCGGTGTGAATTTGACAGCTTGCAGCTAATGTTCATTGTAATTAAGTAGATGCCACCCGCTTAATCGCGTGACTTCAGCGCATTTCAATTCCAAACGATAAAAAGACGTTTCAAATATATTTCAGACAGTTTCAGATAATGACCAAAACGAGCACTTTAACTTAAATCGCCTGCCTGTGTGGCATTGGCAGAACTACACTCAAAAAAATACAAAATAATATACATATATATATATAACATATAATGAAGAAAAGCGCAGTTTTTCTTTTTCATATGTATGTGTAAAAATCAGACTTATATTTTAATGAAATATTTAAATTCCATCTACTTATTTAAAATGGATAAATAAATAATAGAATATGTAATTTCTAGTTTTTTTTTTTAATAAATATACACTCATTTCTAGTTTTTTTTTTTCAAATAAATATACACACATATTGTGTGTGTATTTATTATTACGTGCACATGCTGGTAATAATAGCTATGCTTATACGTTTGTATCTCAAAGATGCATCCTCAAAACTTGCCAACTGAGCTCATCAAACTGTCGACAGAGTGCAGCTGCTTTTGCTCGGGCTCCTTTCGACTTGCCACATACAAAAATTGGCTACTCGGATATTCTCGTAAATAAATAATTGCGATAATTTTGTGTGTCAGTTTGGCTTGCCAAACGCTTTTCGGTGGCGGCTGCTTTCCTTGCCACTGGACCGGTTGGGTGCGAATGCAAAAACAAAAAAAGAAAAAAACAAAAACAACAACAACAACACCATAGTCATATTATTTAGTGCATTTTATCTATTTGTCTGTTTGATAGTGCCACAAACTGCTGCTGCCGCCTGTAAATTGTTTTATTTTTATATTTATTTGCCGTTTTCAGCAACGTTAGCTACATTTTTGTTGGCCTGCTTAAAATTGCTTTTCACCTTGACCATGAACTTGCAACACGATTTGAATCCGGCCACCGCGATAATTAGACCGACATAAGTCAAGCAGCAAAAACCGAAAAAAAAACATGTAACAAATTTGTTGTTTAACTGAAAACTTAACGAAGCGCATCAATTTGAGGCTGTCGACAGGAAAATTTGTTGAGTTTAGTTTACAATTAGCCGAATTTTGCTTGGCTATTACCGGATTATATAATGTGTTAATACTATTTTAAAGCGTAATTTCCATAGTAATAACATTAACAATGACATATCAGGTTCCTAAGCAACATGATTAATTTCAGTCAGTATTGGTTTCACTCAGCTGCCAAATGAGCTGGTGATTGGAACAAGTCATTCGATCTGATTTGATTCACAAGATAAACAAGCTAATTGGGAATTGGGAATACACTGAAAAAAAAATTTACTATATTTAGTTAATTAAATTATTGTTTATTTGCTTGACTAATTATAGGCAGCCTTATCTGCAAATCCTGGCGATCATATATGGACGAGTTGGATCAACAGGCCAAACAGTTCAAGTTGAACGCCGAGCAACTCGAGGTGATCTGCGACAAGCTGGTCCATCTCTCGCAGGACAAACGGAAGGCTCGCAAGGCCTACCAGGAGGAGCATGCCAAAATTGCAGCACGCCTCAATCATGTGAGTAACTGTAAAGAACATTTTTTTCACAATTTTGTAATATAAAATACTTGCTTTAAAATACTTGTAAAGTTTTAACTTTGCAACTAAACAAATAATTTTATTTTTAAATATGCTTACACCAATAAAAGCTGGGCAATTAAGTAAAGTAAAATATAAAGTCTTATTTAATGATTTATTTTAATTTAAAAAAAAAACGAGGAAACTGCATTATATTATTTAACAATATAAATATTTTTTTTTACAATTTTTTACGCCAATTAAAGACCAATCCAAATCCCTCAACGAACTGATGCGCACTTTGCGCGTTTTTTATTTGTTTCTTGTTTTTTTTATTTGTCATCTTTTTTGATGTTGATTTTTATTGTGTTCGTCAATTCTTTGAAAAGACTCAAACCAAATAAACATAATAAGCTTCTATATAAAATATATGGGTGTGTATATAACTATATATAAAGATATGTGCGCGTATATCTATATAATATATATATATATATATATTTATTGATAAGCGTCAAACGAGGCAGGCAACAAGCTGTTGATATGTAAGCAGCTTAAAGAGACTGTAGTCAGTCATGGTGTGAGAGAGAGAGAGAGGACAGAGGGACAGAGTGAGCGGGAAAGAAAGAGAGCTTTGTTATGCTACATAGAATACAATGAATAACAAGAAGTGTTGATTTATGATCATTGCGACAACAAGTTTATTAACCCAAAGTGACTACTACAAAGACACTGGTCAACTGCCACAGTAGCCATAGAAATTAACATATATATATATATCTATATCTATATATATATATGTATGTATTTATCTTGTTAGCAATGCACAAATATTGCCAAAATACGGCCGCTGAAATTTCCACGCCGATGGCCCAGTAAAATTTATTTATTATTTTCCGCCACACAGCAAATGTTTATTTGAAACGATTTGATGCTTTTCCTGCTGAATTGATCTAATGGAAACAAATTTTCTTATGCTATAATTTTGAATATCGGCATGTTTTATTATTTGGCAGAAAATTTTATTTGCTGCGCACTAAATGCATATGAGAAAATCAAAAAATAAAAATGTGTGTGCTGGAAATTTTATAAGTATGAATTTATGAAATATGAAGTGTGAAGTTGAAGAAGCCCAGCGATAATTACTTATATATTATAAATAAAACATTTTTTTAAATTACATTTTTATCAAGCTCACATACAGTTATTTTTAACTCACGTGATTCGAATTATAAGATTGGAAAATAGTTGAAATACTGATTCGTCAAACTTATAGAAAACATTTTGCCACCGACAAAGTGGGGACTCAATTATAATTGTAACTTACAACATCATCTCCTCCCAACTTGATAAAAAGAAATACAAATAAACTCAGTCAATTGACAATTTAGCGAGGAAGCAACACAAGTTATGAAACGACTGACAACAAAAAGTGAAGCAAATTTCCAAGCGAAATTCCGGGCAAGAAGTCAAGTAAAAGATGATTTTTTGTTCAGGCAGCAAGTTTCCTCCACTCGGCTTCGTTTTTTTCTCCATTGGACTTTGACTTGTAATATTTGCTCAATAAAAAAAAAACCTACAACTACTTGAATTATTGTACAAAGAAACCGAGGGGCAATTGTTGAGGCTGTAATTTTAATAAGTCGCTTGAAATGGGAACGAGTTTGGCGCCAGAGCATTTAGTTCGAAATATATTTCTCTCCCTGCATTTCTTACATTTTCCAATTAAGCAACTAATCCATTAATTGCCAGATCAAAAGAATAAAAATTAAAAAATGTACGAACGAAGCTGTTTAATTTCAGTTAATGAGGATAATTCTCAGAGAATACTAGTAATTGTTTTCCTTACTTAATCAATATAAGACAGTGACTAGTTGAGTGACTGGACGTGTCAGAAAATAATAAAAATTCTCGGAGAATAATATTACATTGCCGTCGTTATAAAATCTATATAAAGAAATTAGATTTCTGACTGGTTGACTGACTGAAAAGTCATTAAGGTAAATTAAATTTTATTAAAAATATATTCCACAATAAAAAGTGTTGTTTTTCATACTGTTGCTTAAACCGTCTTTTCTAGATAAAAATAAAAATTTATTGAAGCTTTGTCTTAGTTTTTTCCCTATTTGAAAAACTATGTAAAAACTATTTTCTATAATTTGTTGTGAAAATAACATTTTAAATTAAGTAAGATATGTGGCTTACTTTTTTGTTGTTATTTCTTGCATAAATAGCAGTTTGCTAATAAATAAAGCGAAGATTTCTAGTTTTTAATATTGATTAGATTGTGTGAGTATTTAATTTGTATGGCTGTTAAACAGTCAAAAACTATTTTGCTTTTGCTTTTGCTTTTGCACTATAAAGATTAAAGTGAGAATCACATAATTAACTCTTACCTAAAAAAAAAACATAATTTATGAGCCGTGTTTCCTGCTTAGCGAGTTGAAGAATTGTTAAAAACAAAATGCTGAAACGAGAGTAGTTAAGGAAAGAATAGTTGAAATGAACTATTTAGCACTGAGGGCTGTCAACCCTCTTGTCCGAAGTGGCACTTATTAAAGTGCAGTGACAAAACATTTGGCCAACTGCCGCTGACTGGGTTATTAATCGACAACACTTTGGTGGCGCCAACGACAGCAGCCGCCCACACAAATACACACACACACACACACACACTCACACTTACACCCATTTAGCTAATGGATATGAAATTGGTTGAATGTATCTGGTTTCTTTTGGTTTGCCAAACACTCGACCCCTCATCCCACAGCTCGGAACAAAACGAGTGAATCGAACCAAATGAAAATCAGAGCGTATTTTAGCGCACTACATAGACTACAAACAGGGATTTGACTTCCGGGTGGGATTCCGCCGACACCACACACATACACACACACACACACACACATATGTATAAATATACACATATTTTCTTTGCTGGGGCTTCACTTTTTTTTATTATTGATAGACCGCAGAAAGCAAACAATGTTCTTAAACTGACAGCATTGAGGCGTTGCGCACTCGTATTAATTACAATAGTTTCAATTGAAATATCTTTATAGACATACATACATACGTACAATTGGAAAAAACCCGTGGCTTTTTACATATGTGTACATATGTATGTATGTATGTTTGCATGTATGTATATGCAACAGCATCAGCAGCAGTGCGCCTTTGGTATGCCAGATAAGACGATAAGATATGCCGAGTGGGCAAACAACAACAAAAACAACAACAGCAACAACAACAAAAACACCAACACAACCAAACCAACAATAACAACTTCAGTTGAACGTGCGAATGCAGCAAAGCCATATAATTATATTTATATCTACAACCCGGTCCCAGTCGGCTGGCCACTTAAAGATACATGAAAACAAGTACACATCTACTTAAAGATACATGAAAACAAGTACACATCTACTTTAAGCGAATTATGGCAAAATAGAGCACTATTGAGTCTGGCAGACTTGATTAAAATTCCATATAAAAGTTGCACTTGTGTACAATTCAAGGCAGTCACATTCTAATATGGGGGGATACCAAAACGAGGGTTGCTGCCCTGCTATGAATATAGAAAAAAAAAAAAAAATATATATATATATATAAAATGAAAGCTCCCCTATTAGCAGCCGACCAAGCAAATCTTCCCATCTCCCTCGACACTTGAGGAAGAATGCAGCACAAAAGTACTCCAGAAAACATTTAATTGAGCTGCATTGACCCCTACTCAAAGTTCTTTTAGCCATAATTGGCAGACAGCCTGATATTTATAGCTTTATTACTTAAAGTGTACATTGTGAATACATATATGTATTTGCTTGATCAGGACTACAAGATATTTGGATGCATCTCGAAAGTTGTTTTCTATACTCACAACATAAATTTGAATTTTAGAAAATTGCCATATTTTTGGCGCCAAGATTAATCAGATTATTATTCAGAAAGTATATTTTTAAAACGAAAGTTTGAGTCTTTCTTGAAACCAAAGTTTTGATAATATTTATCTTTTATAATTTTGAAAAATATGTCGAATTTCCCGTGATGATTAGCTTTTCATTTAGGTAGTTCCCAAGTTTCTTTTTTTTTAATATTTGAAAATTATTTATATTATTTTTAAGCCAATTGCTCGTTATGAATTTAACCAAATGTGTTTATGGCATATACTAATATAGATACTTTTCACTTAATCTCATCGCTTTTTCTATAAATGATCCAACTTCACTGCCCACAAAAGGAGTTCAGATACTTATAAGGATTTTAAATTATTGCTTGGCACGCTTAATCAGGGCTGGAAAAGTTTCTTGACATTGCGACAAAAGCTGCATGGATTGCAACATCAACATCAACATGAACAGCAACAGCAACAGGAACAGTCGCAAAATAAAAGGCACACACTGTTGCTTGAGCACAGCAACTCATAGATACTTTTGTATCTGTTTTCTTCAGTTAGTCACTGCCATAAGTTGCAAACATGCAGAGCCAGTGATTTTATCTGTTTGGCGGCTGCAGCTGCCAACTCGCAACGAGTGGCACACAGCATAAAAATTAGAGCTGATATTTGTTGACAACAAACATGTGGCCATGTTGCTTTCTTGTTGTTGTTGTTGTTATTGTTGCTGCTGCTGTTATTGGCTGTGTTGTTGTTGCTGTTGTTGCTGTTGTGTTTGTCGTTGCAAGCTAAATGTCGTGCAAAGATTGTTTGTTGGGTCGCGTGCGGCAACATAACAACAACTGGTAGATACTAACTACACTCAGAGAAAATAAGTGAGAACTTTGCTATGCTCCATTTTTAAAGGTGTCGAAAAAGACGGAATTGCTCGGAATTCTTCGGTATTAGATTAAAAAAAATACGACCTAGAAATTCATAAATTGCCATAATTTTGGTACAAAACTTGTATTTCATTTACCGGTTTTCTTTTTTTTTTTTTTAGTGTGAATTTGCCAAAAAGCACGATTTTATGTTTCTAAAATCCCAGGGTTATAATTTAAAGCTTCCATTTTTTGCTTTTAAAGACACAAGCTAAATTTAGCATTTTGAAGCTAAGTTGTTTTGTATATATTATTTAAGAATGGTTACTTTCTGATTTGACTTTCTGCATTTATAATAACAGTTTCCAAATGTTCAGATAAATGTTAATTATTCTTGCTATTGAAATGCTGTTGACACATTAAAAGTTATTTAAAAAAAAAAAATAGATATATAATAATTTGAAGCTTTCAAAAATAACCCTTTCTTTGAGTGTATTCACTGGGCAAATAAATTGTTGTTCAAAAACGAAATTTTGCGACGTCATGGTGTGCAATGTTTTAGGGTCGCCAAGGGTGGATACAGCAAGGACCAGCAAGGATGCGATGGACATTTCCGTGGGGGTTGCTCGCATAATTGCAATATAATGGCATGGATCGACATTGGCCAACGGCAGCCAGCCAGTTTGCAAGTTTGGCCATCAATTCAAGCCAAGTCTGCAGCATTTGCAGTTGAGCAACTTTCATTTTGGGTCTGTCCTCTGTTTGCGGAACTATTAACTGCCAGCCAGCCAAGTTGAGGCTTATCGCCAACGACGTCTACGTCATTGTCGTCCGCACCCGGAGCTCCTCGGTGTCGGAGGGAGTGTCGGAGTCAAAGTTAGGCGACACAATTGCAATCACAATTTAGCATTGTGTGCGAAATGGTGGCGCCCCATGTGCGTGTTTGCCAAAGCCAACGATGCCAACGATGGCAACGACAACTATGTATATACGGCCAGTAGGATGATGATGATGATTACTTCCGTCATCCGGCAGTCGACTGCACTCCGATTGCCAGCGTTGCTCAAAATTTTCCCCTTTAACTTGACTGCAAAATGCAATCAGCACTCAAAATCAAAAAGAAAAACAAGTGAAAAAGTCTCAACGCAGCTGACCACAAGTTGTAGGCCATTATGGACCATGTCAAGGCAAAAATTGTGCACAATAATGAAAATGACATGCAACATGCAACATGCACGCAGATGAATGTTTATTAACGTGTCAAGCTAATTTTATAGACATGTTCCGGAATGGTCTAGTCGCGACTGCTCGACTTCAACATTCCCTTTAACCAGTCTAAAAGAACACTATTTTTTATTTATATAGAAACATATCGTATCAATATTAAAAATCATTTATTGAGTCACCTTCATGAATTTTAATTTTTAGCTTTGCCTTTTAAACACTGCAATTTCAAAGTGAAATCTAAAGTAAGAAATTGCTAAAAATAAAATTGATAAATTATATAAATAAATATGTTAGGGTAACAACCCTATATGGATTTTGAATGCAACATATATAAATCTATTTATTATATTGTTAATTAAAAATAAAACTTTTGTTTTCTTTTGATTTGTAAGCGAATGATTATATATAAATAGAAGCCATAAAATACACGGTTTTAATTTTGAAGAAATTTTTTTAAATATACTTTAGCCTTAAATACGTAAAAATATATATATACATATATATAAAATATATATAAAATATATAGACATATATCTCTGTACAAGTAGCTCAACAGAAATATATAAACATATTAATTACTTTATATAAATGTATATAAATACTGTTTGTTCCCTACTTTAGCAGATTCTTCAAACAAACGACTTTTCTTGAATTTTTTGTAAATAAATTATATGTAAATAGCGTTAATTAGGTTTTTGGATCTTACTTTTGTGATGTTGCCGTTGTTAATGGCAAAGGTGCGGTTCGATTTTAGTTTTTCTAGCCCGATTTGAACGTTGTGTGTGCTGTGCAAATTATCTGGGTCTGCCCCTGGGTCTGGTTGGATCGCCCACGCTGGCAATCTTTATAGACAAATATTTACACACATATGTTGTGCACTTATTTATAAACAAAATGTTGTTTGGATTTCGTAGATCGCTAAATGACGACAAGTTCGCTTAAATTACTGCCAATTTTCAAAGAACGAAAAAAATTAACACGTATACATTAGTATCTGTATAGTATCTGATAGATACATTGTACAAGAATGTATACATGTGTTTTCATTATACGCTTCACAGTTGTGCATTTGATACAGAATGCGTTTCGCAGACTGCTTGTAAATTGAGTTATTGCCGGGCTGACAACGGGTAAAATAATAAAAAAAAAATATGAATATCCGATGAATGTGGTGAAAGTCCTTAAACCCACCGGCCAATGAAGGGCCAAAAAGGACTTCTGTTCAGACATTTTGCACTCTCAGCCCGTTGCAGACAGACTGACAGGCTGAACACGTGAGAAACGACAAAAGTGAGCCACTGTATCCGGAGCAGGGTTGACGGCCAGACGGACACACATTAGGCAGGAGTCTGGAGTCAGGAGACAGGAGACAGGCCATCGGACAGGCCGAGAGAGCCCACACTCATCGCAATGCACAAGAGTCACTCCAGCAGCTCGAACAATTTCTAATAATGCCAAAAATGCCGACGCCGGCTGTGACAACAACAGTAGTAACAAGATTGACGGATTATGAGATACCCTGTCTAAAATACATTCGCAATTACTTTGTGTATGCACTCAGAAAACAAAACCGTCCTCATTTCTAAAAATTGCCCATATTTTTTAATATATATTTATTTTTATTTTTTTTTTTAATTTTAAGATTTTACTGCAAATTTACAAATTTTATTTGGACTTACAATTTGTAAAAATTTTCTGAAAAATATGTATAATTCTGAAAAATTTTAACATATTTGTTTTTCATATTTACAAATTATTTTTAATATTTCCAAATTCAGAAAATTGTTGTAGCTTTGTAGATTTCATTTGGGAGGTTTCTCTGCTGTTGCAGTCGATGAGAGATAGTCAGAAGTAATAAATAAAAAAAGAAAGAATATATATGCCTTATGGGGTTGGAGAAGCTTTCTACTGTTTGTTACGTACCTGTGCGAAACTTCAGTATACCCTCTAAGATAATTTCTACTGGGTGCAGGGTAACATCAGCCACTGCGGTTGCTCCGCTCCGGCTGTGAGCAATTTGTTGAGCCCGAAATGCAGCCAAGTGCCAACAATTTCGTAGTACAGCCCTTTTCGACCACGTCATGTGCTCATGCCATGTGGTTCCGTTTGACCCTCGGCATCGACTTCAGTCCAGTTTGGTATAGTAACGAAATTGCAGTTGCCATTTATGGGCAAATGTAAAAATGTATATTTGTGTGGGTTCTGTATGCTGTATGCGATTTAGCTGGCATCCTTTTTTCGATTAAACTAATGGAGGACATAACTCAACAGTCGCCACCTAGTATGGCATCCACTTTAATTAATTTCAATATATAGATATCATTCCAACACAGCAAATTTAAAGCATCCACAGCTATGCAGGCCCAGACTCTGGCAGACTGGGGTTGGGTTGACTTGGGTTGTCTGCCAGGCATCGGCGACGTGGCGGCTATTAACGGTTCGCATTATTGTTTGTAATTCCCGTCAAATTGCCGAGCTAAAACCAAAACGGTGGGCGGGGCACAATCAACCAGAATACTAACTTTTGCAGACGCGCCCCCAAACAACGAGGAGCCAGCTTTCCTTGCTGAAATGCCCATAGACTCCACACACCCTTGCCACAGTTGTGCCACACTAATTTGCAGGTCTGTGGAAATATTTCCATGACGCTAGCGTCGCGACGCTGTCTTGTTGCAACCACCCCATCGCTCATCCGCAGCGTTTGCCACGCGAATTCTTCCCTTTTGTGAGAACAACAAGTTAAAAACGGAGATGCCTAGGCATCTTTTTTATTTTTGTTCGGAAAATGGTGGAAAATTGAAAATCAACAATATAGTGGCCATGACAAAGGGGGTTGGATGAAAATAAAAAAAGACGACCTGGTTCTGCGTAAAATCTGTTTGCTAATTTGGATCGCAGCCAAAATGAAAATAAATATACAATTGAAACTTAAATGCCGCTAGAAAATGTGTGTTTAACTACAGTGAGCATTCGATAAATCAAATTGATTGAAACTAAATCAATAATCATTTAATATCAAGCTATTAATTTGTGAATGTTTTTATAAGCAATTGTCACACACCCATTTTTATTATTCAATACTTATTTAATATTATTATATTTTATTTACTCCATATATAAATTGGACGAAAAAAAGATTATAACCAATTTATATTAAAAAGCCAGTAAGAAATAACGAAGATAGATTCATAGCTAAGATTTTATATTGATGTTGCAAATTTTTTTAATTTTTAAAATCGATAAGAAGCCAGCAAGAAATTGTAAAAGTCAAAGTTACCAGTTGTATAAGAAATTGTATTTTATTATTTTTATATTTAAATATATACAAATTAATATTTAATTTGAATGAAAACATTATTTCACCTCGAATATTTTTGAAAATAGTCGACAGTCCGCTGTTGTTTTATCCAAAATAAGATCATCATTCAAAATATACCAATTATTTGTGTTTTCTCTATTTCATTGTACGCAATTGAAATTAAAAGCAAATGTGCTTGTTTATGTATTAATTCTGCAGAAAATCAATGTTTTTCGTTATTGATTTTGATTGTTTGAATGTTCTTGCTGCTTGCAACATTGGAATTGATGCACTTAAGTAATTTAAGTATGTTGCATTTTTATGAGCATTTGAGCAAACACGTTGCAAGTCTCTTTGCTAGCTGTTAAAATAAGCAACGCGACATGTTTTTAGTATTTGCCGTTAACAAATTGCATTTGGCACAAGTGCATTTGCAGCCGTTAACGGCGACAGCTGCAAATGCTTCTAGCAACAGCAACAGCAACAGGAACACATTGATAGAGCCACACGATTGTTTGTTTTAATTTTATATGAAAAGAAATCGAAAATATTTTATAGCTGCCACTAAAAATAAGAATGGCGCAGTGCAGCCAACGAGCCGAACAGCAAAAAAGAAAAGCTACCCCACAAATGCTACTTTGTGGCTCACAATTTGCACATAATAATGACTCACAAATTTAAATATTTTAAATAAAAAAAAAAACAAAAACAAATATATATATATATAAATTTACGTATGTAAGACAAAAGTCAAGCAAATTCCGCTGACCAGATTTAAAGCTGGTCGGTGGCGCTTTGGAAACCACAAAAGTGTGGGCGTGGGTCATGTTATTGGCGCTGGCGACCCCGACCCCGACACAATGTGGCAGCCTTTCTCTCAATCCGTGTGCATACAATATATATATACAATATATATACACATGTCAATCAATCGATTTCTGTTACGTTTCCAACAACAGTTCAAAAGGACAACAACATTTATTTGTTTGCACTCATTAAAATGAACGTAAGCAAAGAGGCTCTCAGCGGAAACCCCATCGCGAAGGTACGAATTTGAGCAGCGAAGACTGAAAATGACAGCTCAGCAAACTGCAACAAAACAATTTGGTTCTTATGCAAATACTGAGAATAAAAGCACAACAAAAAAAAAAACAAACAAAAAACAAAAACAAATTAATACAAGACCAATAACAGCAATATGATGCAAAGAAAATAAGCGCATTATTCTAGAATTGCTTGCAAGCGAGGGCAGCTCGTAAAATTGATTAAACTTCTCAATTCAATATCAAAGACTACATATATATATATATATATATATATTTCTATAGTCTTGTGCAATATGTTATAGAATCAATGAGCAGCTGATCTTTCTGATCTCAGTTGTAAGTTTGTAAATTGGCTTTTGGGGCGATGGAGGTCAGCAAAGATAAATTTCTTTAAATATTATATAAGTACCCTATACACTCAGAAAAAAAATATCGTAAAATTGTATAAATAATTTTTCAGAAAAATAAGAATGCATTCTTTCTTTTTAGAAGAAATCTTATTTAAAATTGTGTATATATTAAACTATATCGCTATTATACTTATTAAATATAGTTTATTTGTTGTCTGCCTTTTCTGAGTGTATGTTGTATTTTGAATTTTCTCGTATTCATTCATAAAGTGAAAAGTCCACAGTCTGTTAATTAAGGCATGTGTATTCAATGTTTAATATATGGGTTACGCAAAGATGTGTTAATTGATAAACTGAAATTCAGTGGAAACTGCAGACAAAAATTAAATTCATCAATGGAAAATGAGTCAGTTGACCTAAATAAATAGTTGTTAAAAAATGTACAAAATGTTAAAAATGCCATATATGAACATATTAAATGCATTAAATTGCTAACAACTTTTTATGCTGTTCCTGCATAGAAATGATTACCTTAACTAAATGATTTTAATATCAACAAAACATCACTTGGCTAAAAGTAGTCTGAAATTTAGGGTATTAAATGCAGCACTGAAGCATAAGCAACTCTATTTAATTTTTAATTAAATTTAATGGGTACAAAACATGTGTACTTACGATAACTAAAAATATATTTGTATATCTTTTAAAGATTTTAATTTTCTATTCAACGACAAATTAGCTTTGTGTGAAAAACCAGATTGTTCATTAGTGAATAATAAAAATATAAATGAGAACAAAGTTCGCTTAAGAAACAATTCTCATAACTTATTTTGATTTGCCTTTAAGCATTACTTATCATATATCAGCCTAGACATAATTATGTCTGTCTGTTTATCTGCCAGTCGGGCATACGCCACTCAATAAACCCCTTATTAAAATTCTTTATTGACGTTTCTGCTGTCAGTTGCCAGGTTTCTGTTTAACTATTTGTTCCGGTTTTTTTCTAATGTTTTTTGTTTGCAATTTATTTTTTTTTTCTTTTTTGGCATGCCTCTGTTATTGTTATGTATGTACTTTGCTGTTTACACACTAATTTCAACAAAGTAATGCCAGAGACAGAGGAGACAGACCCATGGGTAAGGGTGATAAAGACGGAGCCCAATCTATGGCAAATCATATGGCATTGAACTTTGACAACATTGGACGATGTCAACACTCTGAAACTACCGCAGTGGGTTGTCTGTTTTGGTCAAGGCAATTCCGATTGCGATTTCGATTGCGATTGCGAGAATCGGAGTGACAAAGTGCCACTAGAAACTATGGAAGAGCTAAACACCAATTTGTAGTTGTGATCTGAACATGCATAACTGTGTGATTATTTATGGCCAGAGACAATAGACTTGTTGTGTCAATGGCCAACAAGAAGCATCAATGGCCAGTATTCAGTGCTCGGTGTGGTAAGCGTTATGGTGAAATACATGCAAAAAAAAAACCAAAAAAAAAAAAAAAATTGAGAAACAATTTTGAACGGTTTTTTATTTTCTATTTTGGTAAGGTCAACAATATGGATTTTTTATGTTGCTTTGTTGTCAACAGGGTTTTCGGGGTGGCTTTTCCATGGCTAAAACGGGCGCAATGCATCAAAGTGAAGCTGATTGTCAGCTGAACTTGTTTGCTGCCGGATTTTGTGTGTGTGTGTGTGTGTGTGTGGAGCACAGCTATAAATCCACATCCGTGTCGACAGAAAGTGGAGCAATCCGACTAAAAACAAAAAAAAAAACAAAAAAAACCTCTTCACGTCTTCATGTTTAGTATTTCTGGTTCTTGGTTAGGTGGTTTGCCTGATTTTCTTGTTTTTGGTTTGCGTTGCGTTTGCTGCGGTTGTCTTTGCACTCGCAACTGCTTAATTGAAGTGATTTGCAGTCAATTATTGCGAAAGAGAAATTCTAAAGAGCTGCACTAACTTTCGACTGTGAAAGTAGCGCGACTTACGAATCTTCACACTCGGCTCTCCAATGTCCACTTCACAGACATCTCTAATAACGAGTGCTCGAAAGTCTTTGCACCTATTACCAGCATGCAGCTGGCCAATCTAATGATTATGGCCAAGTATTCCAAGCAAATTGGCTGCTAAATCGGTGACGCCTCCTACTGAAAATACTCGTATCTCTTAATTGTCATCTAAATGAGGTAAATTGCTAAATACGTTTAGCTACAGTTAACAATATCAGCTTTCGATTTCCCTATTGCCAATTTGTGTAATTGTTGCCAGCGATTTGATTTCGATTTGCCTTAATTGCGTCGCAAAGTGGAGCAATTGCCTTCAAATCAGAAATTTGCGCAAACTGTTTTATGCTAATAATAACAAGATACGCAAGATGATGACGTCAAAGCCAAAGATACTAACTGACAACTGCACGTCTGATAAAAACCAGTTCGTGCGCACTGCCCAGAAAAGGTTCCTTTTTACTCGCTCTCGCTGAGATACTTACTTGCTTGTACATTATATATATATATAATTATATATATATAATTATATATACATATATTTATTTACATTAGGGTGGAGTAAAAAATACGTATTCCTTAAACTTGGGTTTCCCTGTATCGAGAAACAGCGAGATCAAAATTATAACTTTAAGAAAATATCAGCTACTACAGTTAAAATATATAGTTTTATATATAAATATATTTGAATTGTATTACATATACATCGATATGTAAATAAATTAAATCAAAATTATTTATTTCAGAAGAAATATCTTGATTGATTGATTGATTGACTTATTAATATTATGTTTTACAGCTTTGAATAATTGCTTATCTTATGTGATTTAAATATAAAAAAAATCTATGATTCTTTCTGAGCGTTGTTCGATTTTGTTAAACCACATGTACATGTACATTTTATATATATTATTACTATTACTTTTCTATATATAATTATATTTATATATATATATTGCTTTTCCTTATCAATCGATGAACCACAGACTTAAGTTGATAAGTGCAATGTTTTAGTTTAGTACGGAAGAGAAGATATTGATCTTTTAAAATAAATAAACAATTCACAGCTATAAATAAATGTTTATTTTAAATATACTACTTATATAGACATCCAAAACATAGTACACAATAATTTAAACACAAAATGAGCTGAAAATATAAATATATTTGCATCTACACGGAATTTTCTGAATCAGATGGTATTTACATATACATACATATATTAAGTGGTATTATCCGTCCAGCTTTCTAATTAATTTAATTTTAAAAAATCATCTACTGCTCAACTTTTCAAAATAATGAGAACAATTTTTTCACATTTTTTGTTTGCTTTTATTTGTTTTCTTATAATATATTAAGCAGGCAATTTCGTGAACCATTTTAATATATTTTTATGATATTATATTATATAATTTATTGACAAAACTTGATCTTAAATCCACCCTAACGTACATGATCTACATGTATGTATGCATATAGTTCAGATTTACATTATATATACATATGTATACATTTAAATACATACTTTTGCAAAAGCTGAGACGACTTGTCGCTTAAAGTAAACACAATCTGAAATGACGCGACAAAGTTGATCGCCCTCTCGCAGACTGGTACGAAAGATGCCGAAACCAACAACAACAACAACAATAAGAGCAGCGAGAATAACAACGGTAACAGGGTCATAAACAATAAACAATTAAAATAAGTGACAGACCATGTATAATACTGCTATGTAGCAAGAGCGGCAACAACTGCGACTGTGAAGTTGCCACGATTTGTATCTGGTGTGAAATGTTTTGATTCTGTTAAATGCTTCTACATATTTCTACAAAATTAAGTTGCCACAGCCAACAAAAACAACAACAACCTGGTGTCCATGTGTGTGTTTGTATAGTTGGTCTATTGTCGTGGTTAGATCTGCCAACAATCGTCAGTTTGCGGAGGTGGCGCTTATGGACATGATCACCACCAGTTTGGTTAATGATTCAAGCAAATTATTTAAGCCCAAATATAAATGGAACGGGAACGCAGTTTAATAATTGATAAAAAAAAAAATATTACTGAGATAAAAATATATAATTGAATTAAATGAATATATACTTATTATGTTGGTATTAAATTTATAAATATATTTGTTTAAACAGTTACAATTTTACCTTAATCGAGCACTCAAGGAAAATATATAATATTATTATATCTATTTATGAATTTGCATCTTAAGATGGTAATGTGTTTCTTAATTTTTGTTATGCATACAAATTGGAATTTAATCAAAAATATTTGATATGTATTTTATTTAATATGATGTACACTAAGAACAATAATTTAAATAAATCAATGACGGATATAGTTTTAATTCGATTTTGTACATTTATACATATTTTTGAATCGAGAAAAAAAACAAGCCAATATGTCACTAATAAACTAAACTAAATGTCAGATTAATTTTTAATAACAATATAACCAAGAGATAACGCTTGAAAACGATCTTAAAAATCTTTAGATTCTTACTTCTGATATATGGTTGCACACAATTTTTGATGGTGAATATGTTTGTTTATTTTTTCAGATTTAGAATGTTTGCCAATTATTTTCAGTACAGCTATATTTGTTTCTGTGAAGAATATTTTTCTAAAAAGTATTCAAAATAAGACATTTGATTTTTTTATGATTTCGTAAATTTAAAAAATATTTGTAACCAAATGCGTGTTACGCTTAGTGCGATTCTGTGGCATGTTTTATTGCAAGTGTAACTTTTACCAAACACATACTCACACACACACACACACACAGACATATAATCACATTAACCATGGCACAACAAATACAAAACTACAACAACAACTTGGCCCGTACTCTTGGCTTTATCTCATAATAATCTACGCGCATGTGCGGCATATCTTTTCAGTCAATTTCAAGTACATTTTACCTTTTTTGTTTTGTGCCACCGCCGTCGCCTGCCTGTTGATGGGCTGGAGCTAGAGATCGAGTTCGTTTCAGAGAGTTGGAGCTGGAGTAAAATTGAGTTAAGCAAACAGCTAGCAGCAGCAGCAGCAGCAGCAGCAGCAGCAGCATCATCAGCAGCAGCAGCAGCACCACCACCATCAGCAGCAACAGCGGCAGCAACAGCGGCAGCAACAGCGGCAGCAACAGCGGCAGCAGCATCATCAGCAGCAGTGGCAGCAACTACAACAGAAGGAGTAGAGTCAACGGCAATGGCAACGGCAACGGCAAAGGCTTTGGCTACGGTAACGACAACAAGCGCAGGCAACGTTTGTCGGTCAAAATCAAAATCAGCCCCAGCCTTTGTTCCTCCAATTCCGAGAATCGTGGACCAGTTATGAAACAAGTCTGCAACATGCACACACACACACACACACTCTCACACACTTACACTTACACAAGTAAGAAAAGGAGTGAGCGAGACAGAAATAGAAGGATAGCGTGCGGTGAAAAACAATAAAGAACCAAACCAGAGCCCGGCAACTGCCCAAAGCCATGGGCAATGGGTCTGGGTTCTGGGTTCTGGGATCTGGGTTTCGACTTGCGCCAGTGCCAGTGCCAGTTTCGGTCTCGTCTCGTCTCGTCTCGTTAGCTGCATGCACAGCGCAAAATACTTTATGCTCTTTGCTGGTTACTTCAGCTGCTCTTCTTTGCTCTTTGTCTATGGTGTACCTGCCATTTAGCTTTTGGTCTGCGCTGCTGCGCATAGTGGGGCCACTTCATTAAACTTTTTATTTACTTACTTTCGCGCTGAATTTTAGAAATATTTTTCTGAAAAATAGAAAATTAGTTTTTATTGCGATTTTTATTTAAGGGCGATCCAGGAAATCTCGGCGTGTGGTTGATTGATGTAAAATTATTATAGGTTACAAAACTTGTCTATATATTTTTTTCCTTCTCAACATTAATATCTCATTCTCGCTCTTTTGTTAACGTTTTACTTTCCTTATTACTAAACTAACAAAGTTTAACAATTTTTGGTAAGATATGGGTCTTTCTGAATATCCAAATTGCTTACCATAAGCACTGACCCTTTTATTTACCCGCAGATTTATTATTTTTTTTTTTTAATTTTAAAATGTAATTTATTAATTTATTTGAAATTTGATATTTGTATATTTAATACTAGATGTAATGTAACATTTTTTTTTTTTAATGATATGCTGACTATTTATTTCTGTAGCAAATCTAAAAATTCTATTTTGCTTAATTTTAATTTAGCTTGTCACAAATAAGTTACAATTCTTGCAACAAAATAAGTCAAATGGCCACACTGTGCAACGCGTCGACCAGTTGCACTCGGTGTACACCGCACTGCGACTGCAACTTAATTTCTTGCAGCCGCGACGCAAGTACTCCATCATGTTTGGGGCGCAGTAAAAATAAATTAACAAAAGCCATGCAGCTAGCAGCTAGCAGCCGGGCCAACACTTCCCGACTTCTCTAGCTACCCGATATGGGTTTTAATAACTTGGACAAGAACAGTGCTGTGCTCTCTCATGACACCAACTGCAGCACAGATGTACAGTCTGTGGATCAAGATCAGTCATCATTTGCTCCATTAATCATAAAGATACAGACATGAATATATACATATGTATATCAAGAAGTTAATACTCTCTAACTACAGAAGTTAAAAGTAAAATTGTTTTGTTGAGGACCTCAACTAAAATACAATATAATCTCAGATTTTCATTTACAACGAAATTCCCGAACTGCAGTTAAACCAAAATTATCTCATCTCACCAAAATAATTCAAACTTAAATTCAAGCTTGATTTATTTTAACTGTTGTTGTTTATTGTGGGAAAAAATTGGATTTGTATTTAACAAAAATTGATTCAAGAATCAAAAGTGATAAACCCAAAACTAATTGCTTAGTTTTATGTCGTCATAACTTTGACTCCTATTTTAAGGAAAACATTCTAGATTTTTAATTTTGATTAATAATTAATTGCATTTAATATTAAAGATTGTACATTTTACAATCTAGTATAAAAAAAAAAACACTTTTCAAATGCATTCCCTTTTTTTTGGAAAACTTCTAAACTTCTTCTATGGGATGGGCGGGCTTTTCCATCACATTTGCATTTTATCTATTTCGAATGATGAAATACCCAAGTGTTTCATCATTTGTTTCCATCCCAATACATGAGAAATAAATACATAAAAATTTGAATAGCCACTGAAAAGGTTATGTTTTTTGTTCTTTTTTTTCATTAAGCTTTATGCTCTGCTCGACTTTTGAAATGTATGTGAAACGTTCGTTTTAATCTGCTTGGCGAATTACTGGTAAGAGATGAAATGAGTTGCATGCATGTATGCTATGCAAAACAAGTTGCCACCGACACGTAGGTGGCTTTTGGATACTGAAAAGTGGTTCAACAGCCTCTTCTCCTGGGCCAGCAAATTAAGACCTTCCTGCCAGCTATCGGCTGCGCCTTTTGCGTTCTGCCCCAAAAACCAAAGACTCAAGCAACAAACTCGTTGTGTTGGCCAGTCCCAAAAAAAAAAAAAAATAAATAAATATAAACAATAAAAACAATCATTCGCTTGCCACTAACGTAGACACGACACTTTCACTTGAGTGGATAATGTAGCTCAATTCGGCATTCTATTCTTCTGTTAGCTTTTGATATTCGACGGAAATAGAAAGTATTGCCTGACACAGACTTATGCAAACACTTTTATTTTTGCATTTATTTACACGCAAATATATAGCCTGGAATTGTATCAAAATGTGAAATGTGGCTATTTAAATGAGTTCGCGTGGCATTCTGTTAGTGGATCGAAAGTATTTTGCTTTTGAAATATTCGCAGATGGTAATTGAATGAATTGGAATGAATGTTTCTCAATTTGAATGATGCATGGTGATCTTAAAAAAAGGCATACCAACAAAAAGAGGCCGCAATTCGCTTACAGTTATATCCAGCTTACGAATTGGCATATATATATATATATATATATATATATATACATACATATTAGCGTGTCCATTGTATTGTGTACCAGGCCTGGCAACCGAGCAGCGAGCGCAGAGCAGCAAAGTTCATTGACCAACGCTTAGCCAAGACACGAACCGCAATGTTAAACGTCTGTTTGTGTGCGTGTGTGTGTGTGTGTGCTGACCAATGTTCATAAATTTGCATAACTTGCAATTGCTAGCTAAATGCCCATATTTAAGACCCCTTAATATTTCATAACAGAGACTCGTCATCATTATTGTTATCATTATGATGATGATTATTATTATTATTATTATTGGTGCTGTCAACGCTTATGCAACTTGACTCTAGGCACCGCCTGGCGCTTAACTATGGAAAATGCCACACAATCAGTTGCATTGATTTCCCAAAGACTCGAATTATGGACCACGTCTACAACAATGCCACAACAAAAGGAAAATCGTTGGACCACATTATTGCTGTTATTGTTATTGCTGTCACAGCTGCTGCTGCTCCACCATTTCTTATTCAAATTGTGAGCCAAGAAAAAGTCTCACGCGCTGCCCTCGTCATAAAAGATACAAAAGCGCCGAAACAGACAAAAATCAGCTCCGTTGCCTCCACCAACCACGAGTGTGGCTCAGATTTAAGTTTGTTATTGTTGTTGTTATTGTTGTTGTTATTGTTGTTGTTATTGTTGTTGTTGTTATCACTTTTTTTTTCTTGCGCTTTGCGGTTCGGGTATTTTTTATTACGTCACGACTCTGCAATACATTTGACAAATTTATTTCTATTAAAGGCAATTTCTTCGAAAGTGTAGACATGAATTGAATTTCGCTTGATTGAGTTGTTTTTTAAGTGCCTTCCCTTGTTAGACGACTATTGTTATTGATATCGGTAAGGGGGGTGGGGGGTTATTTACGCTGTACGAATATCTACAGTGCTGCTAGAAAAAAAAGTAATTTTAATGTATTGTGTTTTGTGTGTACGTAAATTTGATGACACGTGCAGCTGATTGATGTGCACAAATTATTTGGATTTTAATTAATAATAAAAAAAATAAGCTATTTACATCCTTTTAAAAGATGTTCGCAATTTGAAATAAAAAACTAAAAATAATCAATAAAGAATGCAAAATAATTAAATATATCATGCTTATTCATATTGAATAGCAGACGTATCTCGAACGGTAAAGAGTTTATATAATATTTCTTGAGAGTAAATTTTACTTCTATTATTTTTCGAAAACGATCCTCAGTATGTATAAATATTCTAATTTTTTTTCTTAATTTTAGCTCTTATTTCTAAAAACACATATTTAATTAAAAATGTTTAATTTGGTAGAAGCGAATAAGGTAAAATATGTTATATCGTACAGCATATAGCATTTCTACTCGATTGTCATTTCATTTGCAATATAAACAATAACAGATTTTGCCAATGCTTTTATATTTTGCTTTCGACGCAAAGAAAAACAACAACAACAACAGCAACAAGAGCAACAAATCAAAAATAAAAACAAAAATTGAAAAGAAAAAATCAGCAGAGGGAACAGAAAACCGAATTGAGCTTATTAATGCAAAACGTGGCAGTTGGCACAAGTTGTCACAGTTTTCATTAGGTCATCGCCGCATTTGCATATGTTCGCAGAATCAAAAAATGTTTACGCCAAGAATACTCAATACACTGAGAATAGCTGAGGAGCCAGTTTAAGTGGCAAACTGGGAACAACTGGACACTGGGCAACAGCAACAACAACAGCAACAGCAGAGACGAGATGACAAATTAAGCTCGATTGTGTGAGAAAAGCAAAGAAAGTTGTGCAGGTGCCGCAGCTGAGCTGAGCTGAGCTGCCCAGCGGCAACTTTCCTTGTCCAGAATTAACAGCGAAGACGCAGGAAAATTGGCAATCATTTGTAAACAATGTGCGAGGCGAATCGTGGCTCATGGCTCATGGCTCTTGGCTCATGGTTAATGGCTGTGGGTGCGGCAGCGGCAGCGGCGGGTTGAGGGGCGCGGCCTGCCCGTATATATATACATATATACATATCTATTGACTGCTCAGCGTGGTCAGAAAAAATAAAAGAAATATGCGCCGCGTGACCCACTTTCAAGTTGTGTTTTGTGTCTACTTTTTTTTTTTTGTTTTGTTTATTTGTTTGCACCACGTCGTTCCTCGTTTCTCGTGTCTGAGTCTCTTTCTAAACAACAACAAGTTTTGAGGCAAATTAGCCGCCAACAGCTGCAAGTATTATCGACATCGCTCATTGAAAGTTGATTAACCACTTGCCAACTACTTGTGGCCAGAACTTTGAGAATACTTAACTGCTAAATATAATTAAACAATATTTGGCAATGTGATTTTCTTTTAATTTTTGTTAACAACAACAACATATTCTAAAATATAAATATATACACATAAGATACAGATACGGGATACAAACAGCCTTCAAAGTGGGTTAACAATTTGTTTGCACTTTTGTTCAATTTAGTCGATTTGTTTCTATTGTCTTTCAGTTTAATTTATTATTTTTGTTGAATTTCAATTTGAATTTCATTGCTAATCAATGTAAATTATTTTAATCTGTGTGAGTGCGTGTGTTTGAATATTTTGAAAGTCATTTATAGCTGAAAATGACTCTTCAATTTATCTTGTTTGTCTGTCGCATCCAGTGCCAAAGTCCACTGATTTGTCTGCTATTGGCATACCGAACTATTAGATACCCTATATAAAAATATAACTCAAATTAAATTTGCGAATATTGTTGAAAATATAATATTTGATTAAAAGTTCCATTAGGCATATGAAATTCAAATGTAAATTTGAAATTCCCCTTCTTATGTTAATTAAGGGGTATATTTTGTGACCTCAGGTTGCAATGTTGCGAGCTGTTGGCTTATTGCACGACATCAAAGTGACTCAGCAACTTTGTGTCAGCAACACTGTTGCAGCTGTGTGTTGCTGGTGGATATGGATATGTGGATATATTTGTGTGCAGAATAACTGCACTTTTGTTGCCATTAGTTTGGCAGCAATGATATTAATTTTGTTGACAATGCTAACGGATGTTGGCTCAGCTGCATGTTGCAGTCATTTGTCCTTTTGAGCATTCACTTTACCTATCCATCATTTGTACGAGACAGAAAGAGAGAGAGCGAGAGATAGAATGAGAGGATGAGTTAGAAAGAAAGAGACCTTCGTGAGAAAATGTGTGAGGAAAACCGAGAAAATAGCCGCTATTTCCGCATTCGTATACAATGCGTTTTTTCAAAGGCAACACGCAGACAAGGGCCAAAAGCACAGTTCATGGTAACATTTAATTGGCCTAGGTCATGAGAAAATGGATCAATGGCACAGGCAGACAGTAACTTGATTTTATTTTAGAAAGTAAATACGAAACCTACTTCAAGTGAGAGTTAAATGATCTTCAAGCAAGTAGATCCGATGATATCAGTCAGTTTTAAGCCTGAATTAAAACTTGAACAGCGCTTTAAACATAATCTGCTGTATGAAAAAAATAAAAAAATAATTACTTAACGATTTCACATTTTCACTTAAATTATTAAATTAAATAAATAATGAAAAATCAATGAAAAATGTATGTTAAAAAAACAGGCTGTTTTTAATTCCAGAGTCGATTTAAGTTATTAAATTATAAACTCAAAATATTTATTTATTCTAATTTTCAGAATCTTTTTATATATGTAGATACCACTCTAACATAAGCTTTTGGTTATATTATTATAAGTATAAAAAGATATCACATACACAATATTTTTATATAGTTTATCAATTTCCAAAAAGTAATGATTTTTGTATTTTCATGTGCATTGCAGTTGACAGACGAAGTTGTGCGAAAGAAGGGCGAATACCAAAAACATTTGGAGGGCTACAAGGCGTTGCGCACGCGCTTCGAAGAGCACTACATAAAAGGTGAGTGCCCCCACTGGCATAAGGGTGTATCAGTTCGGTAATCAATCAATTGCCCACTTTAGCACCCAGCCGAAGTGGTCGCAAACTGGACGATGTGCGGGATAAATACCAGAAGGCCTGTCGTAAGTTGCATCTCACACACAATGAGTACGTGCTGTCCATCACGGAGGCCATTGAGGTGGAGAAAGATTTCCGCACCGTGCTGCTGCCGGGTCTGCTCGAGCACCAGCAGTCGGTGCAGGAGAGCTTCATACTCTTGTGGCGCAACATACTCTTGGAGGCGGCACAACACGGCGATCTGACTGCCGACAAGTTCAAAGAGATACAGAAACGCATCGACACTGTGATAGGCGGCATTAATCCGGCCGAGGAATACGGCGAGTTTACAGAGAAACACAAGTAAGCAATATACACAGCGAACAATTATAGTTTAGCAATAAATTCAATACCTGTTAACAATTTTATCGTATTCGTATTTTTAGTAAGACAATCAAACTCTCTTTTTGCCTATAAAATTTAATTATATAAAAATCCAAAAATTGTATTGAAACTTAAATTTAAATTTATTTTAGGCTTACTGGATTGAATTGCACTTAAATCTATTATTGATGCACTTCCGATATTGACAAAAGTTTATTTTCTTAGTACACGAATGAATTTATTTTTAAAAATTGTTTTTATACAAACTATTCCGATAGAAAGACGAGTTCTTGTTTACCAAGAGACTCAAAACTAAACTTATCCAATATGCATATTAATGAATTTGTAATAAAAATATTGTTGACCTCAGATTATTATATCACATAAGTCCAATAATACTTCTAACATTTAATCAAAAATCTATCAATATCAGACTACTATATCATGTAGGTTTCATAGGAGCAATCGGTCGATATATGTTGAGTTTATAGTGAAATTTACATTTCAGCAGTTTGACTCCAGTCAACAATCTTTGTTAATCTTAAGTTTTTTTTTGTGTGGCACTTTTATTTAATTATTTAATTTTAATTTATAGAACTTCACCCGCAACGCCGCTGCTCTTCCAATTCGATGAGACACTCATTGAGGATATACCCGGCAAGCTGACAGCCAGCACGCTGACCGTGGACAATCTGACAGTGGACTGGCTGCGCACACGTCAGCTGGAGCTGGAATCCGCCGTGAAGGAGTGCCAGGAGCGTCAGCTGAAGATGATCGAGCATGTGAATGGTGGATCACCCGTTGCGAATGGCAGCATCATATCCAATGGCAGTGGAACATCCAATGGCATACAGTCTAACAAGGATAGTCAGAAGTGTGTAGCTAAAATCCTATATATTCCAAAATTGTAAATCATCTTTCTCTCAATTAGTCGGCAATCGAAGGACCTCAATGCGATGCGGTGTCAGGAGAAACAGAAACAGAAACTTGTCGATATGATCAAGTGTGCACTGAACGAGGTCGGCTGTGAGGAGCTGCCCTCTGGCTGCGATGATCATCTGTCGCTGGAGCAGAACTTCATTGAGCATGGCTTTAACAACGAGCAGCAGGTAGGTGGCACTTAGTAATCCGTGGGAATTGGTCATAGCCATAAGTCGTAGTGGGGTTGTGGGTCACCATTTAATTTGAACTAATACTACATTGAACTATGTATTTCTATTCAACTGGATGCCGCTCCCTCTTTCTCCACACACACACACACACACACACACACAAACACATTAATCTAACCCAACATATGAAATGAATCATTCCGTTTGCCGGAAAATAGCGCTCCAACTCCACTAGCTCACCAGGCCTGGGCATTATGAATGAGCTGATGCGACGTGGCGGCGTTTTAACGCTGCTGCGTGGACGTGGTCGTCATTTCAAGCGTAAGTCGACACCACAGCCAGCGACGCCGATGACCAGGACGCGTCTGGGTCGACACTCGAAGATGCAGCCACGCTCGCAGAGCCTCGGATCGCTGTCGGTAATTACGGATGCGCGTAGTCCTGCACGTTATGAGTCCATTACTGCTACTAACCCACTGCGTCTGGCGGCCAGCGTGCACTATCTCGGCGAGGAGATAGTGCTCAGCTCGTCGCCGCCGGCGCTGCCTCGTTTGCGACGCACCCAATGTTCCATGTTGTGTTTGGGCGAGGACGAGGAGCCGCTTGAGCAGTTGTTGTTGTTTCCAGTGTCCTCGCCCGCTCCCCACAGCCAGCTAACAAGCGCTGCCGTTCCTACTAACACCAATAACAATCACATCTATGCGGACTTGGAGTTAACCAGCAAGCAACCAGATCCGAATGTGGACGGGGATAGCATTGTCAGCGAAGATGATGGTGTAATGAAGCGTCAGCAAATTGAGATTGAGATCAATTGCGTGGAATCGGAAGAGTTGCTGGCAGTGCCTCAAACTTCGATCGATGCGCACCTGGACAGAATTGATGAACTGAATAGAGCACTGGATGATCGCCTCAAGCGCAGCATGCATCCGACATCGACTCCGACCAGCCCCATCGATGTGAATGCCATTGAAAATGCCGATGAGAACGTAAATGTGCGTCAAATGGATCCCATTGATGTCGATGTGCAGGCGAAGCGTAGCTCTAGCTCCAGCTCCGAGTGCCGCTCCTCACAGCTAAGCAGCAAAGAGGGTGGACATTCCAAAAAGCGTTCACTCTCCTTTACGCAAAAGTCGATCAGTAACATCATTAGCAATATCAGGGAGTTTTCCAAAAGTCCCCTCGCACGCATCGCCAAAAATGCGACTCTCAACGAGGAGCCGGATGCAACCAAGCTGCCCAGCGAGACAAGCAGCGAATCTCATACTCAACATAGTAACACAAACAGTAGTCAAAGTAGTAATAACAACAACAACAGTAACAATAACAACAATCACAATTCGAATCCGAATCCGAATCCGAATCTTAGCCAATCGACAATTACGACAACAATAAGAACAACAACATCCACATCCACAACGTCAACGACGCCGTCCAAGGAAACCTCAAGACTGAAATTTAAAGTGCCAAAAATACAAAAGAAATCGAAAGCCATACGTAACACATTCCGTTCCAAGCTGCTCAGCTTTCAGCTGAGACGCTCCAAGCCTTGCAAGCAGTGCACGAAGCGACGTCGCATCCATCCTAGCAAAAGTGTTTTTGACTTTGCCAAGGAATTCGAGACGGAGCCGGGACAGACCGAGGAGCAGGAGAAGTTTTGCAGCTGTCCCGTGCCACTATCAAAAATGAAGCCAATGCGAATGTCCGGCCAAAAGAAGCGATCATTTGAGATACACAGCACCGAGGAGCTGGACGATGACGAGGAAGAGGACAACGACAATGGGGACAGCAGCAGCGACGATGTGCTCAGCATGAAGGAGCACTGCTATTGTGTGCCCAGCTTGGCGGCGAGTGTGAGTAGCGAGCCCAGGTCGAGATCAACTATAATCGAGGCCGAAATCGTCAAAAGCACCCTCTACAGTATCTAAATTGAACACCACTGTCCGCCAGATGGCGCCACTGTGCACCTGATCACCTGTTCCATTTCGTAGTCGCTGCCTGCATTGCATGTTGATTGATTTGCATGTTCAACTTTTTCCTTTCAACTTCCTCTGCTTTCAATTCAAAATTGAACGGGTAGCAAATGCTTGACAAAAAATACGAGAAATATCTGAAAAAAGCGACATAAATTATTTTGAGAACTTAGACGCAAGTGCGAGCGAGGGCTGCTTTAACATTTTCACTAATAAAATAAAAACCCCTTAGCGAGTGAACAAAATTATTACATCACGTTACAATAACGAAGCTTTCTTAAGAATATGTTTAATTAATTAATTAATTATTCAAATCTAAAAACAAATGTATGCTTATAATCATTTAGAATTATAGTATATTTTGCTAAGTATTAGTTAAATTTTAAATTAAAATAATATGCGTCCTTATTATTATTATTTTCAAGTTTACTTTTCTATTAAGGATTATTTAAATGCGAAATCAAATTTCAAATATTTACATGTGATTTCGAGTATTTTTTTTATTAAGACAGTCAAATGCTTTGCGAGCTGAATTTCTGTTATAACAGTGTTTTTCATAAACGACCCTCTGAAATATATTGCTATATTTACTTGCTCGTACCTCGAGAGAAAGAGAGGAAAATGTTTAACTGAGAGTTTGGGCGAAATTAAAAAAAAAATAATCATTCAGTTCTCGCAGATCTCACGAGTGGCCAAGACGTTAAGCACCAGAAAGATTTGATCTATAAGGCAGATATATATACATAAAGAAATGTTTGGCGTCTGTTTGGCCAGTGAATAGTTGGAAATAATTTGAATTTAATATAAATAGTGCGCGGTCGCATTTGGTTTTTTCCCTTGGCAAATAAGTATTGTGTTGCGCAAATAGCTGGGCTTGGGCTTTCAGCATGAGTAGCAGCACCACTTCCGGGCAAAGCAGCAGCTGCAGTGGCGCCGCAGATAGTGGCATATTTGAGTCCATTGTTTTTGCCGGTCGCCCAGTGCCGCCGGTGCGCAGAAAGCGGCCCAAATCCCAACTGTTTGTGAGTCACTCGAAGACCTTGAACATTGTCATGTTATTTCAATATTTCATGTAGTAACAATTTATTTATTTTTATGCACCGTTTAAGATTTTGCTTATTTTTTTTTTGTGTTTACTATGTATGTATTTTTGGATAACGCTTTTTAGGCTTTTGTTTTAATACGCCTGCATTTTCTTCAGAGCTATTTTCCACCCACACATTTCCGTTTGGAAATGAAATGGCGTGTGAAATTTTTAATTTATGCTTTGCATGTTTAACTTTATTGCATATAGGAATATATATTTTCAAAAGGCATTTCACTAATCTACCAATTACCAATACTTATAGATCTCGCTATCGACAAATCGGCCGCTTTATGAGGAGGAGTGGTTCCATGGAGTCCTTCCCCGCGAGGAAGTCGTCCGTCTGCTGAACAACGATGGTGATTTCCTTGTCCGCGAAACCATCCGCAACGAGGAGAGCCAAATTGTGCTGAGTGTCTGCTGGAACGGCCACAAGCATTTCATTGTGCAGACCACGGGAGATGGACACTTTCGGTTCGAGGGTCCTCCATTTCCCAGCATACAGGAGCTTATCATGCACCAACATCACTCCGAGTTGCCCGTAACCGTCAAATCCGGCGCAATTCTACGCCGACCCGTCTGCCGCGAACGTTGGGAGCTAAGCAACGATGATGTCGTATTGCTGGAGAAGATTGGCAGGGTAAGATTCACTCATTCACACTTGGAACTGAATAAAATAAATACCTCTTTGTGTTTCTTAGGGCAATTTCGGCGATGTCTATAAGGCCAAGTTGAAGTCCACAAAACAAGATGTGGCCGTCAAAACCTGCCGCATGACCCTTCCCGATGAACAGAAGCGCAAATTCTTGCAAGAGGGACGCATCCTAAAACAGTATGACCATCCAAATATCGTCAAACTCATCGGTATTTGTGTACAAAAGCAACCCATTATGATTGTCATGGAATTGGTGCCGGGTAAGTCCAATATACAGTGAGCAAAGTCTTATTTCGCACAGTGCCTAGCAAAAATTTTAAAGTGCTATAAAGTTTAAACAAGGAAAAAAATTCAAAATGTTTAAATGCCAATTTGTTTAATGTTATATCACATTTGAAAAAGAAACTTTAGTTTTTATTAAAATATTAATTAATTAATTAAAATTAGCCAAAAACTAAAAACATATTCAAAATTCATGCAACGTCTTATTTCGCACAGTCTTAAAAAAAGTTACATATTTGGCGTATAAAAGCTTAAATAAGGATGTAAATACTTAGTATGATATCCTTTAGCCTTTACAATTTCTCTCAACCTATTATTCATGGAAGATACCAGCTTCCGGGTAGTTTCTGGACTGATCCTGCTCCACTCCTCCAGCAGAGCATTTTGGAATCCTGTTTGCAGGATATGTTGTGTTTCCGTATGTTATTTTCCAGCAGAGCCCACAAATTTTCATGAACATTTAAGTCTGAAGACTGGGCCGGTGGAATTATCATGTGGGGGCAGTTCGATCTAAGCCAGGACTGTACTATTCCGGCCTTATGCTTTAAAAGTACGTGGGATTCCCGGTTTCTCGGCACTTTAGAGTAAATTTTCCTTTAGTATAGCAAAGTACACATTCGTGTCCATTGTTGTTTCAGTGAACACAAAAATTTCCGTCGCCGGCTGTCGAGATAGATGCCCATACCATGACACTTCCTTCACAATGCTTGACTTTTGCCTTTATGTTTTTGGGACTCAGCTCTGTATTGGAGTGTCGCCACACATAATTTCGTCCGTCCTGGCAAAAAATGTTGAATTTGTACTCATATTCAAATATGACTGTGTTCCAGAACTCCAAATGCTTGTCCAAGTGGATTTTGGGGAACGTCCTCCTATACCCTATATTTTTACTTTTACAAATTTAATTTTCCGTTGTTCTCGGGCATTTAAGTCATGGTTGCGCAGAACATGGAGCACAGTTCCTATACTTAACTTTTTTCTTATTTCATCCTGCACCTATTGAGTCAGTTTTTGAGCCGATAGCTTAAGATTTCCCCTGGTTTTCCTGATGATCCTCGGCTCGTCCTGCTCGGGGAAAATCGGGTTTGGTGCCATTCCGCCTCTGTCCTCTGTCCGATTTTCGTCTACGAAACTCCAAATGATGTAGAATACTGTTGAGGTGTTTAGATTGACCATTCTAGCTATTTTTCGAAGTGAATATCAAATTTTGAAGTGTGCCAAAATGAGTTACCGTTGATCAATGGAAGTCCTTTCGCCCATGGTCCTTGTTGGCTTATTGCATCCGAAATAGAGGAAAAAACTTAACTGACTACAAAGGATTGGTCTATTTATACCGAACAAATTCTACTTTAGGTACAAAAAATCTGGATTTTATGGCACACAGGTGTCCATAATGTAACTGTGCGAAATAACTCTTTGCCAAAAATTGAGGTACTTGCTTACATAACCCTACCTAGCAGGTGGAAAAACCACAGTTTATTAGGGTCATATATTCATTTTGGTGGTTAATAAATGTACCTGTTATGGGTCTTTGAAATTTTTGAAAAATATTACATAATTACTTTATGGCAGGCAATTAAAATTGTTGCTAGGCACTGTGCGAAATAAGACTTTGCTCACTGTACATAAAAAATGTGACCAGTAAATTTCAGATCGCATAAATTATTAAAGCCTCAACAAGGGAATTTTAAAATAAGTACTCATTTCATCTAACGGTTCAAAAAGCTTAAGAAATGTACTAAAGTTTCCTATTTTTCTTTGGGGGAAAACAAAGAAGAAATGGTATTACTTTTGTGACGGAACACTTAAAACTGAAGCAAATTTTGTTAATTTTTTGAGCAATAATTAAAGAAATACTATTTAAATATTTTATTTTTATTTGTACTCTGTATTTACAAGTCTCAATTATTTTATTTACTTTTTAATGCAGTTGTCTTATTAGATAAATGGGAAATAAAATAAATTTGATATTTTATTTTATACAATTTTTTTATATAATTACGAAAGATAATTTTCTTGCTTTTATTAATACCAGTTAATATTTAATAAAAACCATTTATTTCCATAATCTACTGCCAATGTTCACCAATGGAATAAATACTCCTGATTTTATTGCTAAAAATCCAATTATGACACTAACATTATAGCTTTTGATCTAACAAATATTGAAATATTTATCATTTAGGCGGGTCCTTGTTAAACTTTCTGCGCAAAAACTCCAATGCACTCCAAACGCGCCAGCAGATGGGCATGTGTCGGGATGCGGCGGCGGGTAAGTGTCACTCCAACCCATACCCCAAAACACCCACCCCCACCCATAAAAATGTAGTACTTGTTTTGATTTGTTTTAATCATGATTCATGATCGATTCTAGGAATGCGTTATCTGGAGTCAAAGAACTGCATACATCGCGATCTGGCTGCACGCAATTGCCTTGTGGACTTTGAGCACAGCGTTAAAATCTCGGACTTTGGCATGTCGCGCGAAGAAGAGGAATACATAGGTGCTTAAAAAAACACTTATCATATTTTATCGGGAGGATTATACCCACTTTTATTATCCATTCAACAGTTTCTGATGGCATGAAGCAAATACCAGTCAAGTGGACTGCACCCGAGGCACTTAACTTTGGCAAATACACAACGCTCTGCGATGTTTGGTCCTATGGCATTCTAATGTGGGAGATATTCTCAAAGGGCGATACACCATATTCGGGAATGAGTAACTCACGCGCCAGAGAACGCATCGATACAGGTACGGGTCACAATAGAGATCCCTTTGTTGTTAGCTAAACTGCTTTAATGATAAACAATATTTATCGAACCCTTAAAGCTTTCCCTGCAAACTTCTCAATGTCTCTTCACAACTTCTTTAATGCATTAGTTAAAAAATTCAAACTAAAACTACTACAAATCAAATCTAATTCAAGTTTAAATGGATATATCAGCTATAACACTTAAGAAGAGAGTTTTTTTTTTATTGAAATTTATTCAATAAGCGAATCTCAAAAAAAAAAATAAAACAAGTAAGAACGCTGTAGTCGAGTGAGCTCGACTACCATATACCCTGAACCAAGCTTTAAATGCATTATAGGTTTATCGGTTTTGGGGGCTGGAGTGGGCGTGGCCCGATCTTAGTAATATACCTTCTAAGTTTGGTAACTGTAGCTCTTAAATTGCGGGAGATACAGGCATTTTTCGTTTTTTTTTGGGCGGGAGTGGGCGTGGTCCAAAATTTTTTTTCCACATTTATGAAGGGTGTTACTAGCAATATACCTTTAAAATTTGGTTACTTAAGTTTTCAAATTGCGTGAGATATATAGGTTTATCGATTTACACCAACAGGTGTATCGGCTTAGGTAGGTGGAGTGGGCGTGGCCATCCAATTTTTTTATCGATCTTTGGGGGAGTTACCAGTAACATACCTGCAAATTTTGCGACTCTAGCTTGCAAATTACGGCAGATATGCGCATTTTAAATTTCTAGGGCCGAAATTCCTGGGGGCGGCGGATATGGGCGTGGTCCAAAAATTGGTATGCCAATCTTTGGAGGAGGTTACCAGCAAATTACCTTCCAAGTTTGGTTACTCTATCTTTAAAATGTTCGCAGATATACGGAGTTATCGATTTACAATCGGAATTGTCGATTATAGGCGCAGGTGTGGGCGTGGCACCCCAAATTTGTTATCGGTTCTTAAAGGCGACTATCAGTAATATACCTACCAAATTTGACGTTCCCTACTCAAAAACTGCGGAAGATATAGCCATTTGAACATTTTTAGGGCGGGGGTGATGGGGGCGTCGGAGGTGGGCGTGGCACATGCCGATCTTTCAAGGACCTCGCCAACAACCTACCAACCAAAATTGGTGACTGTATCCATTAAATTGTGAGATATATCTGGAATTTACTGCTATCGGCAATCTAAATGTATCGATAATTCAGAAACTCAGGCAGTTATCGATAAAATAACGCAAACTTTATCTGCGCCTGGTATACGAGATCTTATATTCCAAATTTGAAGTCTCTAGCTCTTATAGTCTCTGAGATCCGCGTGTTCATACAGACGGACGGACAGACGGACAGACAGACAGACAGACAGACGGACAGACAGACAGACGGACAGGGCTATATCGACTCGGCTATTGATCCTGATCAAGAATATATATACTTTATGGGGTCGGAGATGCTTCCTTCTGCCTGTTACATGCATTTGCACAAAACCATTATACCCTTTTTTCCCATTTTTAATGGGTTCAGGGTATAAAAATTAAAAAAACCTTTCAAAAAAATTATTAATTCCACCCGTAAGATCGAAAAATATACGTAAAACCGTTACTATTGAAAAATGTCCCCTTATTTCAAAGCTCTGTGTTTATTTATATATCAATAAGGAAGATGGTTTTGCAAATAATATGCTAACAATTAATAATTTAATACATTAATAATAATACATCCGTGCAAAAGCAGGCTTTCGCCTGGGTCCGCGCGTTAACAAGCCCGAGCTTGGTATCGTTGGGCCACTTGAATGTACTGCGCGTTAGTACTTCAACGTCCAAATATATAAATATATATTAAATGAACACATATAAAATTGCTATATTAATGTATATGATTCGCCCATCGATAATTTTTCTGAAGCTTTTATTTACATTTACAAGTTTTTACTTTAATTTCCTTTCATATCGCGTAAAATAAGAACAGGTTTCATACAGATCGTAAATACGTATAATGCTCGAATTATTGGTGGCTTGGGTTGTATAAACCATTGACCATTGAGTATCATAAATTAGGGATTAGCAACCTGACAACAACTTTAAGTATTTCGTGAAAATGCATGTGTTACATAACTTAATATACCTTTGCGTTATATATCATATTCCTATAGGATATCGGATGCCAACACCCGATCACACACCGCCCGAAATGTACCGTCTGATGCTCAAGTGCTGGGCTGCCGATGTGGAGTCTCGTCCGCATTTTGATGAGATCTACAATGTGGTGGATGCGCTGATCCTTCGCCTGGATAACAGTCAGTAGGCGTGGCAATGATTTGCAATATGTTTTCTGAAAGTGTAATTATTTCTAAAACATAAGTACTCAACATAGTTTTTAGTAAGCGCTTTTAAAGTATGTCACTTCTTAGAACTAAACAACGAAATGCCTGTATTTATAAAATACTATATACATACATACAATATTCGATAATTACATATACTATATATATATACATTTTAGCATATGAAGGATATTTATATAAATACGCATATATATATATATTTATATATATATTTTATAGTCGTTTAACTGTATATTTTTGCATGTGTGTGTTATATACTGTGTGCCTGCTTATGTGTGTGCTTGTGTGTATATGTGCGGATGTGTGTGTGTGTGTGTGTGTGTATGTGTCTGATTTGTTGTAACGAATCCTTATTGTGCCAAAAACAACAGATAAAGAAGCCAGAGAACTTTTCGAAACTGAACGTGTGCTTGATGAACTCTTAGCATAAGATCTTGAATTTATATACATATATATTTAATTTTTAGTTGTTTGTATTTAACTTTAAGCATATGTAAAATATTTAGTCGTGCCTCATCCTGTGCGTTAAGCGTTAGCGGGATCCTGGTTTGACTTTATATTTGAATTGTATATTTATTTTATGCTATTTACATTTATACTACGTTTACAATTCTATTTACATACATTCAAGCTCTAAGTTAAAGCTCAAATTATTGCAACGCTTTGCAAAATTTGTGCAATAATAAAAATGAAAATAATTAAAACATACTACACATAGAATATATCAATTATCTTTCGGAATTTCCATTAAGTGCCATTGGAACATCGCAGAACTGCACTTTAGAATAGTATTTCTTCAGCTCGTTCTTCAACTCCAGGCTATGGCTCCAGTCCACGGTCTCGCAGACGACCTTAACCTCCACCGTATGGATATCGCGTAGCCAGGCACGCTCATGCATAATGTCCTTGATAGAGACGCCCACGCGGGTAAGCAGGGCACACAGATCATGAATGCCACCCGGACGGTCGCTGACCTCCACATTGAACTTGACCAAACGACCCTCGGCTGCCAATCCACGCTCCAGACAACGACCAAAGACTGTTGTGTCTATGTTACCACCGCAGAGTAGCACCACAACTCTGAAAATGACAAATCATATTGGTCATTCGTAATGGAAGCAAACTTGTTTTTAAATCTGCAGATACTCACTTCTTGCCCTTTAGGTCGTCCAAATGGCCAGATAAAATGGCAGCCAGTCCAGCGCCCCCGGCACCTTCAACCACACACTTCTCCTCCTCCACCAGACGTAGGATGGCCACCGCTATCCACTCCTCCTTGACCACCACCATGCGATCAATTAGTGGCAGAGCTGTGGCATAAGCGTTAACACCCACCTTGGGCACGGCGAGGCCATCAGCCAACGTGTTTTTGATCGGTGTACTTATAGGTCCATTATTCTGCATGGCGTTTGTAAAACTGGCGCACCTCTCGGATTCCACACCCTAAAGAAATAAAATTAATAATTTAAATACATATTTACACTGTTACGTTCCCATGGTACAAAAATGCCTATTAAAAATACTCACAATTATTTTTGTTTTCGGCGAAAGTGCCTTGACAGCTATGGCAATTCCTGCAATAAGTCCACCACCGCCCACTGGCACTACGACGGCGTCCGGCTCGGGCACCTGCTCAATAATTTCCAGGCCAATGGTGCCCTGGCCGGCCATAATGTGCGGATGATCGTAGCCATTTACATATAGCAGCTGCTCCTCCTTGGACATACGCATGGCCAGCGACTTGGCCTCCCCCATATCCTGTCCTGCGACCACAACACGTGCCTTGTAGTTGCGGCACTTTTGTATTTTCATAATTGGTGCTGCCTTTGGCATTACCACGGTGACAGGTATGGACAACTTCCAGCCATGATAACACAGTGCCAGAGCATGATTACCCAACGAGGCGCTGATCACTCCCTTGCGCTTCTGTTCGTCCGATAAGCTGAGCAGAGCATTTCTCGCTCCGCGCTCCTTAAAGCTGCAATTGGAAGAGATCAAGATTATTGTCTATAATATGATTTCCCAAATATGCAGCTGACGATTAATAATTAATGTGATAAGATCGTATCAGGCCTATTTGAGCCGACTAGCAATAAGTTAATTGGCTCATTATTTTGGGATCCATAAACTACAATCTTATCGGGATACTTTAACTTCAATTAGGCTCATTATTAAAATGCTTTTCAAATAATAATTTTAATTGATTTTCTAATCTAATAAGATATTATGAAATCAACGATTCAAAACTAAGTATAATGTGTCTCGTATACTAGAAAATACATTTCTGAATAGAATGTAACTATGCCCCTATTTGTTTTATATTATAAGCCTTATCGCTAGACTGCTAATTTTATGCCAGACAAGAATTATATATATGTATATGTATATATTAAATAACGTTTCTGTACTTTGAATCAAAATCTTTAAACAATAATAATGAGACATTCGTCAAAACGAGAATGTATACAAAAGTACAAAAGTTCTAGAATTTTCAATCAATATTTATTTATGACTTTCTTACCTGCCCGTATATTGAAGAAAGTCCTTTTTTAAATATAAATCCATCCCGTACGAATCTGACGATTTTGACTTCTACAAATATGGGGTTAATCGCTGCCGCATTGATGATTTCATCATGATAACTTACTGGACATGGAGTACGCTCCACGCCGCCCTTTATTAAAAAGGCGGCCGATGTGACATCGTGGAATGAAATGCGTTGCGGATTGTTCGGATCACAAAAGGGATCGTCAATTTCTTCAACTCCGCCCGAGACATGCCGATCCTTGCCTTGTGGGACATCCATCTCGGATTTAGTGCCATTCAATTTCGTAGCTACTGCGCCATTTTGGGCACTTTGGCCATTTTGAGTTTCCTTTTTCACTGCCTGTGACATTGTTTTGATATATCGCGATGCGGATTACGATTCCGATGATGCTACTGTTCCCGACGAGCGATCGCATACAACTGTTCAAAACGGGAAGACTTGTATATATTTATAAAAGTCAATCAATTTAGAATTCGTTGGAACATAAAACGGCAGCTATTGCGTCGATGCCTTGCCACTTTATGGGATCCCGCCTGACGACTGCTGATAAGCGTCATTTTTGAAACAGCAAATAAAAATAATAACAATGATAAGGCTTGCATAGGCTATTTTGGCAACATCATCAAAGGCGCTGTCGATTTCACTTTCAATTCTAGCTTCTGCGGCAAATGTCAGCTTATCTGCAGGGAAATATAGTGTACCACCAGTGGCCAAAATAGAATTTATAGCGAAACTCGTGCCTCCTAATTGTTATGGCAATTTTTTGATGATCAATTATATTTATAATTTTAATTTGTTTTCCCAATTTTAGTTGAAGCGTTGAAAATTATTATTTTAATCGAGTGTAGTTATTTTAACAAAGTACTCGGCTAATTAAAAAATTAAATAAAACAATTTTAAATTCAATTTTTTTTTTTAATTTTTGTAATTATTACAATTTTTAGTCCAGATATTGTTGGGATAGTAGAGAAGATACTTAACTCTATTTTGTACAATCTTGCGAGTTAATTAATTTTGGATCTACATTAAAATAATAATTTCTAACAGCCTGTAAGCCATGACCCGGTTACAGTACCTTTAAATATTATTGAAATTCGGAAGATTAGTACAACAATAAATTTGCCAACAATAAGTTGATAAGATTAGCACATAAACACATGTTAGACACACCCAATTATTCCATTTGGAATACACCTAAACAACACAGCTTATCTTATCATCACATGAGCACAACAAAACACTAAACAGAGATGAAAAAAAACGGTCACTTTAATGAAAAAAAACACAATACAATGGTGCAAAGTTCGCGTTTAAAATTTGACTTGAATCTTTAGAAGTTCAAACATATTTGAGGGCGTGAAGCCAAACGACTGGCTCAGCCTGTTCACGGTTTACTACATGCTAGAATATTCTTGCAGCAACCATATAATTATTTTAATACAATCTGTTTTTATATTTCGTATGTCCCTTAAGCCTGGCAAATATGACAACAAAAATTGGCAAAGAAGACGATAAATCTAAATCAAAAATTTAGATTGATTTCGTATCATGTAAAATATTTTTAAATAAAAAAAAGTAAAAATAATTTCTTAAAGCACATGGATATTTCTTGAGATTTATTTGTAAATATCACAAGCTAAATATAATTGTCCTTAATTTATGTAAATAATCTCACAATCTTTCTACATTAATAATATTTCTTCCTCTGGAAAATGTGTATTTATTTCTTAAACAGCTAGTTTAAAAGAAACGTACATTGAAAAGAGTACTCGTAAATTTTTTAATTTTGTTACCCGATAGTCCACAATTATCTCATCAGACTGTTATCGACTCGTCTATCGTTACTCATTTTGGCACTGAGTCGTCCGCAAGCTATCGGAAATGAGTTCCTCGTGCCGAATAAGAGAGATACGTAAACAACCGCCACATTTGCACCGATCTGACTTTAAAGGAGCATTTAAAATCCACAATATACGAAAAGGTTGAGAAATGGGCAAAACTTCAAAGGATAAGCGGGATATATTTTATCGACTAGCTAAAGAACAGGGATGGCGAGCAAGAAGTGCCTTCAAACTGCTACAAGCTGATGAAACATTTAATTTATTGGAGGGTAAAATATTTTTAAATCCCACATATGATCCTATCATGACATATACGTATGCTTCTTGGTACACAGGTGTCGAACGGGCCGTTGATTTGTGTGCCGCACCTGGCGGCTGGTCCCAGGTGCTATCGAGGCGCATGTACGAGCCGCGAACGGTCGAGGAGCGGGAAAAAGTGAAGATCATTGCAGTTGATACGCAGGGCATGGCACCCATTGATGGTGTCACACAATTACGCGCCGACATTACCAAAGAGTCAACAGCAGAGGCAATTATTGAGTTTTTTGGTGGCAAAAAGGCGCAATTGGTTGTCAGCGATGGCGCTCCCGATGTCACTGGTAGTCACGATTGGGATGCCTATATGCAGGCTCAGCTGCTCTTATCCGCCTTGAGCATTGCGACCTACATTCTCGAGGAGGGCGGCTCCTTTATGGGTAAAGTGTACCGGGCAGCCAATACCAGCAAGGTCTACATGCAGCTGCAGCGCTTCTTTAAGGACGTGTGCGTCTTTAAGCCATCCGCATCCCGCAACTCAAGCATTGAAGCATTTGTGGTAGCCCGCCAGTTCAGTCTGCCGGCTGGACATTTGCCATGCAATCTAATTACGGAATGGTACAACAAACCCGAAGAAGCACTCAAGAACACGACTGGAAAGCAAGGTGAAGATGTCGTCTGCCTGCCTTTTGTGGCCCACACATGCGAATATGACGCGGATCTCAGCTACTACTTAGTATGAACAATAATTAATTCAATAATACATATTCTAAACAATTAAATTTTATTTGTAGGATGACGATTATAAATATCAGGAGGCTGTGCAAAAGCCATTGACTGCCGCCTACCAGGAAGTGATAGAGAAAACCAAACATGTATCCCTTAAATACGATTCCTTTATTGTTCAGCACAATGAGGAGCCGCCAGAGTCTTATGTTTTAGAGCAAAAGGGGTCAAGCTGCTATAAAAACACGACAGACAAAACTGAGCAGATGCTATCGTCGGAACAAGCTGAAACAAGTCATACAAAACAGACGGAGCAAAATGGAACGAGCCACGATGAGAAGGCGCCACCGATCAACGCATTGGAACAAGGTGCCAGAAGTCACGAGTCGGTGAAATGTGATCAAAATAAGCTCACTTAGGTCTCAATTATGATATAGTTATTTTTATAAGCAATAAAGTGATCACTTTTCTATATGTTATCTCGTTATCTCATTCTTTAAATTTGTAATTTTGTAATATTCGATCTGTAGGTTTGTGTCAGAGAACCGATTTTTTTTAGAATTTTGTTGGAGGTACTTGGAATCTAAAAGAGGAATCTTGCACCCTAATTTCAATCAGTAATGATTGTATAAAAATCGCTTAAGCTTCAACAATTTAAAAGGATTTTGGAAATCAAAATATAACACTCTGAATACTTTTTGACATTTTAAAGACATGTCACACAAAAATAATGAAAAATCAACCATTTTATACAACAGTTTTTGCTTATGCCATTAATGATTTTTTGCAAACATATTTCCAACTTCAAAGTATCTAATTTAATTTTCAATTCATTCAGTTCTTCATAAATGCTGCGCGGATAGTTTCTCTGATGGTTTGACACCATATTTGTAGACTTTGTTGAGACTCTCGGGAAAATCAGGTAAAAGATTATTGAAATTCTCTACGTGATGTGTATGCTGCTCTGTCCAAATGCCATCGCCCGTAAAATGAAACTCAGATTCGATGAGGTACAAAATGAGCGTTAAAATCTCGTTGTTGCTTAATTGATGCACATCGGAGACTGGCAGTTGAAGCTCTTCCATGGCCTCAGTCGCTTGCAGCAGCAACAATTTTTCCTCAATGCGTTTGCTATAATGCAGAAAAAATAGCGTTAAACAAGCTATTTAATAAAATGTGCAGTTATTCCTTCTTACATTGGATACAGCAAAAGGTGTATGTTATTAAATATCTCCTCAAGCTTAAATCTTTTGCTGATTAAGTATTCCAGACACTGCTTGACATGCAGTACAGGTATGTGACACCAGTTGGGATGGCGTGATAGCAAACTGCGCAGCATCTGCTCATCCTTTAGAAGCATATTACTCAGATAAACAACAATGTCGCGACCCTTTGTTCGATCCGAGCCATCGCGTGCAAATCTATTAAAGTAAAAGAAAATAAGTTGAATATTTATATTTTTTAATTTGAGTTGAATAAATGAATAATTTTACTTACTTGGCAAATGCTTCTGAGCCGCAGGAGAGTATGTGCAATGAGGCGCATCGTACTTTTAGCTGATTTAAATAGTCGAGACGCAGACGAGCCTTGTTCTGGTAGTGCACCAAGCGGAGTACACGCGGATTGCTGCCCAGTGCCTGAAACTGCTCGATTTCATTTAGATCGCGAAGGCGCTCCAGCACCGTATCTGGCCCCAGAGTAAGCACTTCGAGACAGCGTAAGACCGCATCCTCGCTGATCCCAAAAGAGCGGACATGCTGCAGCGTTTGCTTCAGACCATCACAGGTGGACATCAAGATCTTTGGCCGGCGATGTCCAATTTCGCGTATATCATGGCCATTGATTGTAGGTATTTCCTGAAGAATGCGTCGCACATTGTCTGCATCTGCGTAAAGCAGGAAACAATTCTTGCGCAGCCGCTCCTCCGAAAATTCAAACACATTGCTCAGCAATTCGATCGTATCCTGGACGGAGCGAAAGCTCTTATGACGGACACGGGAATAGACGCGCCACAGCTTCTGCAGATCCACATCGTCCATTTGCAGGCGTTCACGCAGATACTTATTTAGCATAGATTGGCGCAACGCCTTTAAGGTCACGCCTTCATCTACGTTCTCGTGCAGCAGCTTGACACTCGTGAAGCATTCAATTAGACGCTGAGGCACATTCATGTCGTATGGTATAAAGCGGTGGGCCTTCAGCACACCAATTGGCTTGTTGATAACTGTAACATATTTGGATAACGTTTGTATGGTGACGTTCTCGAATCCGCACTCGACGAGCACACTGTGGCGATTGGATAGCGTTGAGGCGCCATAGTAAATGATCATCGGCTTTTTAACAATATCATCGACACTATATTTCAATGACTTCAATGTGTCATACGAATTGAGTAAATCTTTTCGCTTGATCGTTTTCAGTTCGGGATGTTTTTCGAGAGCGGCGGCCCAAGTGCGATAGCTACTGCCTGGACGAGTTAACAAATATTAGGTATTCGTTTTGCTATTGTTTTTGTTTAAAATTCTCACCAAGCGTTCGCGCCAAATAGTTGGGATTCAAAGAATCCTCCGTGGTCGGCAGCTCTGAAATGCTATCAGGCTTTGATTTTGGCTCTTTGATGGCTGTCTTCTTTACCGTTGCCAGACTGCGCGAAACATGAAAACAACAGCGTGTCAGAAATTGTGCTTGGTTTTGACTATTCCGTAACAGCATATTTAGATTATATTAATCTACATTTGATGAAAACTAGATCGCAACAAGCATAGATGAGCTGCGCATTAATTCACAATAATTGTTCACAATAAATATCGCACAGCTGACACGGCGCTGCCCACCTGCGTTTATGTTCGCAAGCATCATAAAATTGCAAAGAGTTGGCATTGAACGGCGGCTACACGTGCGTGAATTAAGTTGTTAAAAATAATAAATTAAACATGTCGCTCTTACGCATCAGGTATGTTTTATACAATTGCCGAATTCCGTGCAGAAAACTGTAATTTCTTGATTTGCAGAAAACCCAAAACCCGCAAGGGCAAGAAAGTTCTGCTGGCCCGCGAACCGCAGCTGATCGAGTCGGCTCGCAGCATGTTGTTTGTGGACGGACGCAAATGCGGCGGAAATGTGAAATTGTGCATGAGGGATCTGCAGCAGCTAAAAAAGCCATTAGTTAAAATTCTACATCGCAAGAATGACATTACACCCTTCGACGATCCCTCCTCATTGGAGTTGTAAGTGAATTGTGATTTAAAGTTGAACTGTCCGAATCGAATATATTGTCTCCATTTTGTATTTAGTTTGACTATGAAAAATGATACGGCGCTCTTTACATTTGGATCGACTTCGAAGAAGCGTCCTGACAACATTCTCATTGGTCGCATCTTCGAGAACGAGGTGCTGGATATGTTCGAGCTTGGCATTAAGCGATATCAGCCCATTGCCGAGTTTAAGAACGAGAAAATTGGTGCGTGTGTCAAGCCGTGTTTGGTATTCAATGGCCCCAAGTGGGCCCAAACGGAGGAGTTGCGACGCTTGCGCAGCATGTTCATCGACATGTTTCAGCGAGAGAAGGTCGAGTCCATACGGTTGCAGGGTGTCGAGCATGTACTTAGCTTCACCGTCACAAGCGATATGAGTGTTCTGATGCGTTCCTACAAAATACTGCTTAAGAAGTCGGGTCAAAAGACGCCGCGTATTGAACTGGAAGAGATTGGACCATCGGCTGATTTTTCAGTCCGCCGCACCAAAATTGCATCTGAGGATCTATACAAGCTGGCCAGAAAGCAACCCAAGCAACTGCGAGTGACCAAGAAGAAGAACCTCAGCACCGATCCGCTGGGCAATAAAAAGGGTCGCGTTCACATGGGCAAACAGCAGACGGGCTCCATTCAAACGCGTCGCGTGAAAGCGCTCCGAAAAACACCGGAGGAGAAACGCGAGAATCGCCAGAAAAAGAAGGTGGCCCTAAAGGCTGCTGCACTTGAGGCCTTGGCAGCATCCGAATGAGTTCCACAACAAGAGAATAAAAGGAAAACTGGCCTTAGATTTAAGTTAGTTGTAATTGCAATAAATTGGTCCAGCTTAAAATATTGTTAATATCTTGACTACACAACTAAAAGGTTCATATTTGTTTAGTGTATTGCATCGACAATGTTTTTAATGCGACGCGTCTTCGATTCGGCCAGGGCATCCTCCAGCGTTTTAATTATGTGCACAAGGCTGCTGACATCCGTTTGCACTAGCAGATCCTTGCGATGTCGTCGCTCATCCTCCTGCATGGCGCTTAGCTCCTTCTCGCTCCGCTCGGACACATCCGTTTCGAGCAGCTCTCGATTCTCGCTCTTTGGCTCGGTGTGCAGATAAAGCTTCATTGTTATCACCACATTCGATTGTTGCAGCAGACAGCGGGACGCTGTGCGGACCTCCAATCGCCAGTCCAGATTGACCAGCCGATAGGCACGTATATTGGCCGACTTAATCGAACCCTCCACAAAACTGTGTTTACTGTTCACAAACTGTTCAAGCACCTCAACCACATCGTCGCTGAGATCTGGAAATGTCTGACGTATGTCAACTGTTTCCCCCGCCTTTGTGGTTACATGGATTAGCAGGGATATTAAGGCCTCCACCGCCCGCTGAACTATCACGCTGCTCACATCACCGGCGCACTTCTTGGCCAGCAAGTCGTAGCGCTCCAAGTTGGGCCCATTCACAAGATAATCAAATGCCGATTTACACAGTTCGAGGACTTCGCTGGCCGGGCGTTGCAGCAATGCCAGATGGTCGCGTTCCACTTGGCTCAAGCGCAATGCAGACATAATGATTTTCAATGCAATTAATATTAATTAATTAATTAATAGACAACGAACGATTACACAAATCGTTGCAACACCAATATTTTTTTTAAGCAAGATGTAAACAAATCTTTTTTTCTTTTTGCATATTTTGCTTTATGGTACGCTGCTCAAAAACCAACTGCAACTAATAAAAGTATTTTCAAAAGTATTCTGCTTTGCTTAGTACACGAAACTGACTGACCGATAATTCATAATATAGTTGTTTTTTTTTTTGATAACATTTTTATACTTTTCAGATTTCCATTATATTGACAGTCGTATTTTATTTCGCTCATAGTTATCGTACACGAGTTATGAGCTGCAGACCGGTTGCAGGCCGTTGTTGACAAGTTGTCAGCTCCATTCAAAAGAATCGATTCGATTCAAGAATCGGCTGTTTGCATCTCTACTTCGTTGTTTATTGATTGCGGGGGCGTAAACAATCTTGATTAATATCAATTATTTATTTGTAAGAAGTCGCCACTACAGTATGGAATTCGACAGTCCGGAGGAGAAAGAATTTCCCGGCCTATATGCATCCGAAGCAGCAGACACCAAGTCCAAAAAGAGCAAAGAGGAAAGTGATTGTAGGTAGATCCAAATATGACTAGCAAGCAAAAATGGTCCTGTATACAAATCTATTTCAATTAGTTAGCGAAGGTGATTATGATAAGCACAGCAAAAAGGATCTGCTCCTCGGGCGACGAAAGGATAAGAAGGACAAAGGAAAAGATCGCGGGTATGCGGCCCTAGATGGCGAAAGTTCGCCAGAAGAGGAACTGGACACAAAGTAAGCAAAACAATAAAATCCAAATACAAATAACGCAAACAAACTGATTTCTTACTTTACTCAGAAGCCCCTCAAAATCGAAGAAGTCAAAGACGTTTAAGTTCGTCAGTTCCAAGAGTAAGGAGAAGCGTGAAAAGTCGCGCGACAAAGAAAAGGAGCCGAAAGGAGTAGAAGAAGAACAATCACTCAAGACAAAAGAGAAGGAGAAAGACAGAGAAAAGGAGCGCCAGCATGACGAAAAGGAGCAGAAGAAGAAGGACAAGGAACGGAAAGAGAAGGATAAAAAGGATAAGACAGATAAGAAGGACAAAAAGGATAAGAAGGGCAAGCAAACCCAACAAGAAGACACCAACGAACACGATGAAGCCGTCGCCCTGGGCTGTCCAATCTTTGGTGTCCCCCTCAATCTGGCCACGGAGCGCTCTCGGTGCCACGACGGCGTCGATCTGCCGTTAGTCGTACGCGACTGCATTGATGTCCTGCAACAGGAGCAATCGCTGCGTTGTCCAACGATCTACGTGGTGGAGCCCCACAACGTGTTGCACTTCAAGCGGCTGTATAACAATCGCGAATACGATGCCGCCGTGGACGAAATGGACACACACGCCGCCTGCACTTTGTTAATATTGTTTTTGCGTGAACTACCAGAGCCGATACTGACTACAGATCTGTTGGCCAGCTTCGAGGAGGCATCTAAAAATCGCAGCGTCACCAAGCGAGAGACGGAGCTCCAGCAGTTGGTCGAACAGCTACCGAAATGCAATCGAACGCTTCTTGGGTGGTTGATGTTGCACTTTGATTTAACTGTGCAGCAGTGTCGCTACAACAAATTCAATGCCCAATCATTGGCGCTGCTGCTCCGACAGCATCTGCAGATGTCGCAACGTTTAATGGTCGTGCTCATGTATCACGCCACGCATCTGTTTCCGGACATCAAGTTGATAAAGTGAGTAAACATTGCACCAGATTACAGATTAGATTACAGCAGATGCGCATGATGTGCCGACGGAGAGATGGCTCTCGCAGATGGATGATAGACATGAGTTTAGTACGGCGTAAACGCAATCGTTTCCAGCGATTTGTTATCTTTGCGTGCAGGCAGGCAGTGATCCATCCACATCAATCCATTTTCCAAATTTCTAACTAACGTTACACAATTTTTGCAGATATGTTCCACCACTTACGTCTGCGAGTCCCGAGTTGCCGGATAAACCGGAGGAGATACAAGTGGAGCTACGCAAGCAGGATAGTCTGCTGTCCCAAATTCACAACGAGATGAACGAAGGCTTCATCAACAAGAAGCGCGAGGAGCAGCTTTGGGAGGTCCAACGGATTATTACACAGCTGAAACGCAAATTGCGCAGCTGCGAAAAGAAACAAGAGAAGTCCATAGACGAAGTAGAGAGTAGCACATCGGCACCACCACCACCAGCCCAAGCAGTCCAGCCTGAATCACAACTTCCGCCAACAGTTCCAACAGTTCCCACAGCCAACATCAGCGAGGATACAACCGATTCCAAGCCTATGCCCCCGCAAATCGAAGCGACAGTTCAGCAGCTGGGTGAGGCTATGCCAACGACGGATTCCTCGCCATCTCCCCCCTCAGTCATAGACAAGGAGACTGGCTATTTACTGTTGCCTAAGACAAATCCGCAGCGTGATGAGTTGTTGCGACTGCAAATTGAATACGATGAGCTAATGAGTTGGCAGAACGAGCTTAAGACGCGAATCATCACCGAGCGCAATGAGATCTTTCGCTTGAAGCAAGTCTACGAACAAGAAGCACTGAAACCACAAGCAACCGCAATCGCCAGCCAGGAGCAACTGCCCGAAGAAGGCGACTACGAACGGATCATTGAGCATTATACGCGCGAGAATGCGTTGCTCGAGCACAAAAAGCAAATGCTCGGCATGGAGCTGAAGGAGGAGCGGCGGGCATGCATTGCGCTACAAGTTGAGCTCCGTTTGCAACAATTTTAATTAATGCATATGTTACGAACTATTTATGTGTCTAATCGAACAAAACAAAACAAATGAAATATAAGCATTACCTTAAATGTAAACAAAAGCTTTCGCGCGCGCTTTGTTGTCAAACAAGTTGGCAGCACGACTCGTTCTGCCGCCATCAGCTGTTAAAGCACAAGCATATATTACAACAACAACACAGCATTTAACCTTGCGCCAGGTTGTACGAAAGCTTTTTGCGAATAGCTATTGGGATTTTGCAAGCTACGCAGCTGCTTATTGTTTGGCAAATTGAATTTTTAGATAATTTACTAAAAAACAAAAGATAAAAAAATCAAAATGTTGAAGCAAGTAACAAAACAATTGGCTCTGCAAGGCGTGCGCAACTTTTCGGTCAGCCAACAGGTTAGTACAACAATGTAAAATCGCAGAATCATCTTTCATGATGTTTACGTAACTAGAAAAATAGTCAAATAATCGTAACGCACTTTAAAGTCTTACCAAAAACTAAAAGCCATTTTTTTTAACTCCAGCTTAAATATTTAAAGAAGATTAACTAAATATTTAAATATATTTTATAATTTTTTGACAGAACAACTACAAGGTGACCGTATGCGGTGCCTCCGGCGGCATTGGCCAGCCGCTGTCGCTGTTGCTCAAGCAGAATCCCTTGGTTACGGATCTGGCGCTGTACGATATCGTGCATACGCCCGGAGTGGCCGCCGATTTGTCTCACATCGATACCAAGAGCAAGACGGCAGGTTTCATGGGCGCCGATCAAATGGGCGATTCGCTTAAGGGTGAGTGGAATACAGAAAGTGAGGTTAGGTTAGTATTAACTCCGAGTGAAGTACACTGACATAATTTCTGAGATGCATTTGGGGATTATCTGCATTTTTTAAGATTTCAAAAACTGTTAAACATATGCATACATTTATATGTATATATACATATAATTTCATATGTATTTATGCTGATAAGAACATTTAATGGTTTGATAAGGGGCGGTTTACGGCTTATGGGGGCATTTAGAAGTTGTTTGTAATCAGTGAAGACTTTTATAATTTCTTAACAGTAGCCAGCAATTGGGCCATAATACAAAAGATCAAAGTTTTCTAACAAAACATTTTATTTTTCTCATGTAGTAGGTTAGTGAAAAATAATTATTTGTTTAACAAATGCATATTTTACAACAGTAATTCGCTAAATCAAATATTAAATTTTTGGATATATAAAACTTTAAGTGTTCAAACTAAATTCGACTGATTTTATCAATAAATATTTCCCTTATTATATTTGATAGGATCCGATGTCGTTGTCATCCCCGCTGGTGTGCCACGCAAGCCCGGCATGACTCGCGATGATCTCTTCAATGTGAACGCGGGCATCATTAGGGATATTTCCAACTCAATTGCCAAAAACTGCCCCAAGGCACTGGTGGCCATCATCACGAATCCCGTCAACACCTGTGTGCCCATTGCTGCCGAGATTCTGAAGAAGGTATGTGCTCCAATAAAAATGAGAAATTAAGTTGCTAATTTTTCGTGTTGCTGCAGGCTGGCGTGTATGATCCCAAGCGTCTGTTTGGTGTCTCCACTTTGGATGTGGTGCGTGCTCGTGCCTTTATTGGCCACGCCCTTGGCGTTGATCCCCAGAGCGTGCAAATTCCCGTGATTGGCGGCCACTCCGGCGTCACCATTCTGCCAGTGCTGTCGCAGAGCCAGCCTCAGTTTAAGGGCAACCAGGATGCCATTGAGAAGTTGACCGTACGCATTCAGGAGGCCGGCACTGAGGTGGTTAAGGCCAAGGCTGGCGCTGGATCTGCCACCTTATCGATGGCCTATGCTGGCGCTCGTTTCGCTGGCTCCCTGCTTAAGGGTCTGAATGGCGAGAAGAACGTTATCGAGTGCTCATACGTGCAGTCCAGCATTACAGAGGCAACGTTCTTTTCCACGCCGCTGGTGCTAGGCAAGAATGGACTGCAGGAGAACTTGGGACTGCCCAAGCTCAACGACTACGAGAAGAAGCTGCTGGAGGCCGCCATTCCCGAACTGAAGAAGAACATCCAGAAGGGCATTGACTTTGCCAACGCTTAAGCTAAATAAATTCTGAATGTGATCACAGCTATTTACTAGCCACAGTTTGTCAATCAATCCCTTCACTGTTTCCATCATTAGTTATCATTTAGTTTTTATTCATGCATTGGTTATTTACTTAGCAAATTCGATCGTTTTAAGTTGAAAAGTGTAAAACAATTGTATGTCCAAAGATTAAACAGCCATGCGCTACATTAACCATTGAAATAATGAAACAATTTGGACCTTAAAAAATCCAAACTCTCTTAGAAGGGGTACACGTATTTCCGAGCAGTTTTATTTGGTTTTACTTGAGTGGTGATACTTGGTTAGATCATGCTGTGACAAAATTAATCCTCTTGCAGTTAAAGTCGGATAAAAAAAAAATATTTAAAATTAAGTATGAATCTATGAAACTTCTAAACTTTAATCGAATTTTTAAAGAATAATTTCTGATTTTCATACATATATTTTGTACTATTTAATTTTTTTACCCTGACAATATTAATCGCACAATAAATTCAGGGATTTGTTCAAAACCTGAGAAATGGTAAATTACACAGATAAACAAAGATTACTTTTGTGATAAGATAAGTTTTGGTGGCCGAAGATTGTCTTGTCAAAGCTAACGGCTACGAATTATATAGAAGCATATGCAGAAGATAGCAGACAGAAAAGTGTTGCCAAAACATATTTATTATTTTACTCATTTTACAGATTCTTAAGATTTCAATAAGACTCGGATTTCAGTCATATTGATCTAAATAAACTATTCATAAAACAGGTAAAATGTTATTTATTATTAAGTTGTTCAAGCATTAAAATTCGTTTTTAATACGAAGTTTTTTAAAAGGAATATATAAGTGAAAAATTATACGGTCATCCGGTTTGAAGTCCCAGACCGTACTGATATCAAAGATGTGTTCTTAATGCGCAAACAAAAAAAATTAATGGGGGTATTTAAATATGATTTTTTACATTTTTTATTTATAATCTGTCATTGAAGAAGTCGTCTTTGACTCAATAAAGTTAGGTAAATATTTTAGCCTATCAGCAGGCTTTGAATAAATAAATAAAATATGTGTGTTGCGGTTCAAAAAAATAAATAAATATAAAACATGCTTTTAGGCAGTTGCAACAATTACTTACCGCTGACGATATTCAATCTGTGCAAATAGTCGAGCGACAATGGTTTACTAAAGAAATTAGTCTCGCATTTGGCAATACAATGGCGTTGGCTGTGACTATATGTATTATTAAATACATTTGTTTATGGTGTCCATAAAAACCACTTTATACCCAACATATTCCGATAAAGTGTGCTGAAAGTTATTTACCAACAACAAAGCTTGGTACGAGCTGGTAAATTGACAAATTATGTCGTTCATATCCATAAGCAATTCGTTTATTCATTTAGTTATCAATCACTTTTATACCCTGTTACCATAGTAGGAGATGAGTATATTGATTTTGTGGACTATGTTTATATATACTTATTATGATTACCTTCAGAATAAGACCTTAAATAAACATATTGTCTCAGACCACGACAGACCAATTTCTTTCATATGTGTATTAAATATGTATTCATATGTGTATTGAATAAATATATAAACTTTATTAATGCCTATGATAATAATTCCTGACCAACCATTATTATTATTAATTTAATTTTTTTTTTATATATTAAATTTATAGCCCTGTGAAATTGCATACAGTTTTTACTATGGGTTATTCGTTTTCAATGGATTGCTCGTGCCACTTAGCCAGCTGGAAATGTCGTCTACGTTCTCCTTTAGCCAGTTAATGTTGTACTTGATCGTCTCAATCGCCTGCTGCCTGGGACTGGCACCCGCTCCGGACTCTGGATACTTCTGGAAGAAGTGCTGCACTTCCTCCAGCTTAACATCGCTGTCAAATCGACTCGTAACGCTTACAATCAATTTACCCATACTGCGATCATTTAGGCCAAAACGTTCAACTAACTGTGGCCAGTGCTCACGATAATAATCCCAGACAATGGGTTGACCCACTGGATTGGCAGCGATATTTCCCAGACACGTGAAATAGTCCTGGGAACGCACAATACTCTCATCATTGGCCAGCTCCAGGAAACGATAGAGCAGCTGACCATCCTGCACAGCCGACAGACCGTACATCAGCTTCAACTTCTCGCTAGCATCCGTCTCTGCCTTGAACAGTTCCAGCAACTGTTCCCAGTTCGATTCGCTGCTAGTCTGCTGCATGCCGTAGTAGTAGACAACTTCACGCAGATCTGGTGCAGGGCGATTGGCAGCAGTGGGATTCTGGAGCCAAGTAGTGAAACGTTCCGTTGCCTTAGTCAGGCAGTCGGGTACTCCCAAGGCACAGGCGGCGGAAAGGACAGAGACCCGCAGCCGACTGCAGGAGAACATTTTGATTAAGTGATTAATGAGTTAAATGTCAGCGTTTTATATTTTCTAAATATTTTGTATTTAAAATTAATAAATTTGCACTAAAATGTGCAAGATTTGGTCGCAAAAGTATTTCTAATTCAGGACATGCTTCCTTTACATAACATAACACATAAATAATATTTAAGAATTTTCAGTAAACAACACTACTAAAGTAAATGCAATATAATAAAAAAAATGGTGGATTCAAGAGTTCAAATGAATTCTGACTATTATGAATTGCTAGATATACTAGTTTTAACAAGTGTTTTATACTCACTTTTTCAAATGATTGTCAGCATCGACTGTCCAGCCGACCTCCTGGTAGACATTGGTGAGCAGGGTGCGGGCATAGGTCAAGTAGGAGACGTAGATCTCGGTGAACATAAGATGTCTCTTGAGCGTTTGCAGCTTGGAGGCAGCTACGTACCAGGGCACAAAGTCAAGCTCATCGGCGAGGTAGGCGGTCATCTCCAGTGGGATAGTGTAGGACAACTGACTGGCATCGGCCAATGCAAAGGCATCATCCAGCAAATGTGCCCGATCCGCAATGTCGAAACGCGAATGATTTTCGACGAGCTCTTGAATAAGTTGCTGCCACAGACTTTCCTCATAGTTGACCCGATAGAAGCCCAGCTGGTGAACATTCAGCTTGATCCATTTGATATCGGATAGCGCTGCCACTCCGATGTAATCAAGGTGGTAGTCAAAAATTAAATTGTTAGTATAGCCATCGTCCATAAAATAGGTGATTGGAATGCTCCACTTGTATCCGAATTCAGATGGCTCTACCTCCTCGTCATAGCTGGCCTTGTTGGAGAGGAATCGGTTTTGGGTAATAACGAAACCGGCATCGGCTTGTCGCACATTGATGACTGGATAACCCATCTGCTCGGTCCAAGTGCGCATCAATAGCTTGACATCAAAATCGCTGACCTGAGCAGCCACCTCAGTGAGGAAGTCATCTGTGACCGTGTTCTTGTAGGAGTATTTGGTCAAATAGTTGGTAACAGCCAGCTCAAACTTCTCTGACCCGACAAGAGTCTCCAACATGCGCAACACAGAGCCAGCCTTCTCATAACTAATTGTATCAAAAATGGCAGTGATTTCATCCGGAGACTCCACCTTTTGCACAATGGGATGCGAGGAGAGTTTCGCATCGAACACCAAAACCGGATGAAGTGCAATTATTTGAAATTGTTCCAGCTTTAGAAAAAATGTTGCAAAAGTAGCAAAGGATTTGGAAAATTATGTCAGAATTAATAAATACTTTTTGTAATTTTCACTTGGCAATAATTATAAAAGAATCGAAAGTTTCAATCCAAGAGAATACAAATCTACGTTGATCTGTCTAATAATTTTAAAAAATATATGATTCTATTTACGATTCTCCCATTCTCACTTACCATGCCCCAATCGGGATGCACAGCATGGACGCCCTTGTACTGCATGAAGCGAGCGAATCCCTCGTTAAGCCAAAGGTCATTCCACCAGTTCATGGTGACCAGATTGCCGAACCACTGATGAGTAATCTCGTGCGCCAGTACAGCAGCCACCGACTGCTTATTCAGCGTGGAACTAATCTGCTCATCATAGAGCAGAGCAGTCTCTCGATATGTAACTAGACCCCAGTGCTCCATGGCATTCGAGGCAAAGTCGGGAATGGCAGCCATATCCAACTTGGGCAGTGGATACGCAACCTTGAAATATTGAATGTAGTACTCTGTGACAGCTGTTCCAAATCCTAATGCGTAAGTCACTTTGCTCTTCTGATGGGGAGTGGCAAAGGCGCGCATCTCGAAGTCTTCGCCAATGCCATTTGCTTTCACCGTGCTGGTCTCCGAGTCAAAGTCAGATACAATGATACAGGCCAAATAAGTGCTCATGGGCACACTGATGGCAAAGGTGGCCATCGTGTTCTCGCCCAATAACATCGTCTCCACCTGGTTCATGTTGGAGAGGGCATGATAGTTACCAGAAGTGGGATGCACAACGCTGATCTCATAGGTGGCCTTCATGGCGGGTTCATCGAAGCAGGGATATGACTGGCGTGCATAGGTTGGCTCAAATTTTGTAGTCGCAATGTTGCTACAAATATAAACATTATATAAAAAACACTCTAATCGGATCTGCATTGGAAACTTTTCGTGCCACATCCATTAACAACTAACTCCTTAAACTCCTTAGAAAAATGAAAATACACAAATATCCAAGCACAGAAAAACAGCATAATAAATATCGGAAAAGTTTTTAACCTATCATAAACCTCAACCGTACCATTCACAGTTTATCTCATTACAATATAAACTATACTGCCTAATTCTTGCAAAGACTCTCTACCAAAAGATTACTACCTTACTATTATAAAATTTGTATGAAAAACAATATTACCAAATAAAAACATCAAATTGGTATAAGTAAATTGACAATAAACACATAACATATACACAATGTAACGAGTAGTTACAGTGCTGTTATGTGGCAGCGCTGGTTAACAGATGGTTAACAGCAACATAAGGATAGTCGAGTGGCATCAGTCGTTAAGTCGTGGAATCAGGTCGTTAATTATAAAGTCGCACTTTACTTTGTTAATCTAATGCTCTTACTTCAATATTATACTTAAGTATTATATCATTAATAAACGGGACATAACCAGTCCTACATATACATATAAATATACTAATATTGAACATAAAATACTGATTTCCACACTGCACCAAACGTTCCTTAGGAAAAGTCACTTATAAATTAGAATATGAAAATGTAAACATGTAAATTATATCATGAGCTGGCTGAATGCCTTATCTGTTGTTATTGTTTCTCAAACTACCTACTTGGCTATCAGTAGGCATAAATAAATAAAATATGTATTTTGCTGGAGATCGGACAGTAAAAAAAAATATAAAAATGTGTAACTTGCTTTTAGGCAGTTGCAAGAATCACTTACCGCTGCTGCCCCGCAGGCGTTGCATAGCTGCTGCTGTATAGTCCAACTAATTTGTTCCGCATTTGTCCTGAAAAAATTATACCCAGCGTGATGGTCGTATTTACCGTCAACTTCTGTTTCAAGTTGATGATCAGCAGCTGACGCACCTCGTCCAACTCATAGCTGGTCACCTCGTTGTTCAGCACATAAACGCTGCTAATTTCCAGGTTGTGGGAGTGTAAAATGATTTGATCTGTTGCCTCCAACACTTTTATGGAGATGCGCTCCTGGCCCGTAAAGTTGCCCGTATCCAGTTCCGGATGCAGATGCAGAAAGTAACGCGTGGGCTGAAGTGCCGTCGGCAGACGATAATCAATCTGTGTGAAAAGCATATGGGATGATAAGCAATCCAATCTATTCACAGCTCACACCTCTTACCTCCTCGAATACTGTACGCTTCTCCACTTGGGTACGCTGCACGGCGACAACTATCGTTGTGGCCACGCCCCAAAACAATGCCACACGCAACCAACTGCCAGTATTATGCATCTTAGCCGGTCAAGCGACAACGGTTAACTAAAGAGCGGCAACAGTTAACTAAAGAAATTCGCCACACATTTGGCTCGATTGGCTGTGACCATTTATATTGGTCAATAAATACAGTTATGTATAATATAATATTATTATGGGCACTTGAATGGGCCACATTACATACATATCATGTTTCGATAATGCTAAAATGTATTTTTCAATTTGATATAGGCGGAATTTTCGATGCACAACAATAAAAGAGATTGAAACAAATTACTAATTTTCGGACGTATCTAAAAGCAAAAACATGATATTGGTAAATTTATCAATTCCTTTTGATGCCCTGTTACCATTGAGTATATTGGCATTTGGCACGCCTATTTTTATAAAAATCAATAATGATTACCTTCAGAATGAGCTCATCTATTGATCCACTTCTTAATCTTACTCTCACTCCTACCAACAAAATTCGAATATATTAGCTTTTTATAATATTATGTACAAATATATAAAGACAAATGAAATGTACATATTTATAACCATTTATTTATCGCATTTTTAATACAAATAATCTCGGAGTCGTTAACTTCTGAGTGCAACGTTATCACTGGTTTTTCTGATCAATTTAAAGAACTATATTTTCATTGAGTTTTTATGATTTTATTTTGTATGTTATCTGAGTAATCTTTATTTGGTTGTGTGGACAAATTATGTTTGTTTATAATCGTAATTAGATGATCGCAAAAGCCAATGATACATTTTAGGGCCATCGATGCCTGGGTGCCAGTTCTAGTTGAGCTGTTTATCCTGCTTGTCGAGCCAAGCGTCCACACTTTCGAGATTTTCAGCCAGCCAGACGATGTTGTTCTTGACCGTCTCCAGGGCACGAACTCGGGCAGCAGTTCCAGCTCCCGCCTCGGGATACTTGGCAAAGAATTGCTCCATTTCTTCGAGCTTGGTTTGCGTGTGGAAGCGCGCCGTTATCGATGGTATCAAATTGCCCAAGTAACGCTCATTGAGACCAAAGCGAGCGACCAACTTCATCCAGTTCTCGCGGACATAATCCCACACGAGCGGCTCACCCATGGGATTGGATGATATGTAGGTTAGGCATGTGAAGTAATCCTGACCACGCACATACTCCTCGTTCCAGGCGAGGTCAATGTAGCGTTGCAGCAGCCACGGCTCCTGTATAGCCGACAGACCATACATAAGCTTCGATTTCTCACTGGCATCGGATTCGCTGATAAACAGTTCCCAGACGGTCTCCCAAATCTCCTGATTGCCCACCGATTGCATGCCGTAGTAGTAGACGGTCTCACGCACATCGGGATTGGGGCGCTTGTCGGGAGTGGCCAGCCAAGTATTGAATTGCTGACCTCCTTCAGTCAGGCACGCATCCAGACCCAGAGAACAGGCAGCAGCCAACGCAGTCACACGTAGGCGGCTATAGGAATACAGTTATAGATATGGAGATTAAGATCTGCCTCATATAAGGTGCCCCTACAACTGCGTCTTATCTGAACAATCGTACTTACTTGTCCAAATGATCCTCGCCAACGGTCCAGGTGAGCGATGTGTAGATGGGTTCGATCAGAGCAGTTGCGTATTTCTTGTACTTGACAAAGCTGCTGGTGTAGTAGAGGGTGCGCTTCAGTGATGTCAGCTTAGAGGCAGCCACGCTCCAGGGCACATAGTTGACCTCCTTGTCTAGATACTTGGTCATGTCGAAGGCAATATCATAGGGCAGCTGTGTGGCATCTGCCAAAGCGAATGCATCGTTTATTAGGGACGCACGATCTCCAGCACTGAAGTCATCTGGTTTGGCTACCATCTGATTGGACAGTGATTGCCACAAGGCCTGATTGTAGTTGACGCGATAATAGCCAACCTGATCGTGATTAAACTTGATCCACTGCACTGCGGCGGGCAACTTAATAATCACTGCAAGGCAAATTTGATTTGATATATCAATGACAGCTCGACTGGAATATAGACGATGGATCCGCACTTACTTTCGCTATCATTGTAGTAAAACCAATCTCGCTGCACTTGACGATTCGCGCTGGTCGTATATGTGATGGGGATGGACCAGCGATAGCTATAATAAATAATATATGTGTGAATTTTGCAATCAGTTGATCAGAGAAAGAGAGATGGTTAAAGATGAACAACTCACTCGAATTCTGATGGATCGTGGTCTTCATTGTAGTCATTGGGATTGGACAAGAAACGCTTCTGCTTCAATTTGTATTCAGTGTCCGAGAGTTTTTCGATCGTGACCACGGGCAGACCCATCTACAATGAAAGCCATAAAGATGGATTAAATTGGTATATACAAATTTCTAACTTGTAGGAACGCTGCACAAGATCTCAAGATCTTCACACACACCTGCACTGTCCATGTGAGCATAATATCCGTCACATTGTATTCCAGATCCAGCTTATCAATCTCGCTAAAGAAGTCGGCAGTAACGGCGTTTTTGTATTTGTATTCATTTAGATAGTTTGTGACCGCTTGACGGAAGATTGTCTCGCCAAGAAAGTCTTCCAACATGCGAACGAGAGAGGAGCCTTTGGAATACGTAATAGTGTCAAAGATTTCCGTTATCTGATCGGGATTCTCAACCTTCTGTATAATAGGATGAGAGCCAAGAGTGCCATCCAAAGTAAGCACTCCGTGCAAAGTGCTAACAATAAATTGATCTCGCTACAACGAAAAATCATTTGATTACCTAAAAAATGTATTGAGTAAAAATGTTTGGCCAAAACTTACCATTTGCCACTTTGGGAATACGGAATCAACGCCCAGATACTCAATAAAGCTGGCGAAGCCCTCGTTTAGCCATAAATCATTCCACCAGTGCATGGTAACTACAAGAAATTGCCATCAATATCAGCTGAGCACTAATCCCCCATTCTTATCATTATCAGATTACCCACCTAGATTTCCGAACCACATGTGCGCATATTCGTGTGCAATAACACTGGCAATACGTTGCTTATTCACCGTTGAGCTAGTGGCCTCCTCGTAGAGCAGCGAGGTTTCACGGAAGGTGACCAGACCCCAGTGCTCCATTGCGCCCGATACGAAGTCGGGTATGGCAGCCATATCCAGTTTGGGTAGGGGATATTCAATTTGGAAATAATCGATATAATATTCAATGACCCCCTTGCCCACATCCACGGCAAAATCAACCTTATTTATCTGCTCGGGCGTTGCATAGACGCTCATATCGAAAGTGTTGCCAATGCCCTTCGTATCGATCTGCACCTTCTTGGCCTGGAAATCGGAGACTATAAAGCAGGCCAGATAGGTGCTCATTGGCACACTCTTGGTGAACAGAACTTGTGTGGTTGCGACGTCTTCAACTTCCAGATCGACATTCATGTTAGACAGAGCCTGATAATTGCCATCTTTCGGACGCACTAGGGTGATCTGAAAGGTTGCTTTCATAGCGGGTTCATCGAAGCAGGGGAATGCCTGTCTTGCGTAGGTTGGCTCAAATTTGGAGGTCGCAATCGTTTTGCGTGTCTCATCGGCCTTCACATATGAGGAACTGTATAGGCCCACAATTTTATTGGCCATATTTCCCGAAAAATCGATCACAACGGAGACATCAGATCCGACAGTCAACTTCGTGTTCAGTTTGATGATCATGAACTCTCGAACTGTATCGAAAGTGAAGTTCTCGACAACCACAATAGATGATCCGGATTCGTAGACTACTACACTCTTTATGTCCAAATAGAGCGAATGCAATATTACCTGATCGGTTGCCTCGTTTACTGTTACAGAGATTATCACAATACCACTAAACGTGCCCGTATCAATATTCGGATGCAGGTGGAGATCATAGTTGGTGGGCGTCAGAGCGTTCGGCAAACGATAATCGATCTTCTCGGGAGGCGATGCTGTGGTTCCTGTGGTCCCTGTACTGGATCCTGTGGTGGTTGAAATGCTTGTTGGTAATGGCGTTGTGGATGTGAAGCCACCCTCGAGCAAATCGAGTTTCTCCTGAGCATCGCGCAGATCAGCCTTCAAGTTGGCCTTCTGCACGGCCAACACAATGGTGGAAATAGTGAAGGCTGTCAAAGCGACGCCCAAACAAATGCTTATCAATTTCGCCGTTATTATCATATTCGATTCGATGGTTTAATCCAATGCGGGCAACATCAAAACCGCAACTAAGCGTTGACAGCGAACGCTTCAACGACTATATTCTTAAACTATACTGATTGCTAATCTAATCAACGCAATCACTAATCTATGATAGTACCGTCCCCGTGCCGATTCCTCACATATGTATAAACGATCTGACAATTTTATGGGCCACTCCACACTTTTGGCCGGATCGCAAATTCAATTTTTAAAGCATTGATTAACGCACTTCCAAATGCCATGAAAAATCTGTGCATTTTTCCCGAATCTTTGGCATTTTAGAAACTCCCGGCGCCAGCGGGTCAACTTTCCATAGCGCCGGCGCCCATATGTGTGAATATGTCGAGTAGTCTGGTGTTTTTGGACCAATTGAGCAAAGTTTTACCCACAACGACTACCTAATCGTCTTTGGTATTTTGCGTATTACCCGGCGCCTTAGGTACTTAAAAAACCCTTTTCCGGTGTGGGATTCTCTCGGCCTAATTAGAGAGTTGGTATTTTCATTGTGCCAAAACCCAAATAACAAAATTTCCGCGCATGTTTTATAAAGTTTGTAAAAATGATACAATGACTTTGTCAGCCAAAAAGTGTGCCTAGCTTTTGGTATACAATGGAAATGTTATTACAATAGTTATCGTACACAAAATCAACAAACATGAAGTATTGCCCATAAATATGGCATTGATAGGAATAATTTTAATGACCAAAAACACAAACACACATGGAAAACAAATTTATGAATATATATGGAGCTATACTATTGATAAATGACTTGTAATTTGCCAAACACAGTCTTTACTTTTGGCCGAAAACACAAACAAAAAATTGATAATGTCAATTCAGGCTGGAACGGATTCACAACCGTTTACCGCAAAACGCAATTAATTTCCCAAATTATGTTATTTGTCATATGTTTTGTTAGATAATTGGCTTTGCCAGCAGAATTGGCAAAACACAGGACTACGACCCGAGCACGTTTCAAATATTCATCCTAAATACTCCGAGACGTGAGCATTGATTTCGAACCGTTGGGAAAACCGTGAAACTGAATGGAATCGATTGAAGTTCATTCAAGAACCGACGTAGCTCTACCTGCCTAAGCGTGGGAAAGTTGATCGCAGCCAGGATCAACGTTGCCGGAGAGATAGGCAGGTAGGCAGCAGGAATAAAAATTGGGCTGCTCCGTAATTGCGTCGACCTGGGTGTGTCTGTTGGGTTATTTGTTGCGGGCGCTGGGAGTTTTGTATTATATGCCAAAAAGTCCCAAGTGGACAAAAACTCAAATTTCCGGTTTTTTGACCAGTCTCCGTATTTCCCACGGCCCGAAGCACAGAGATTTTGTATAAAACCAGGCCAAAGGCTCCGCTCAGCACACAGTCGAGCCAAAGACAGCAACGAGAACACATCACCAGAACACCATGTACTACATAATTCAAATACTCCTGAGCATTGGCAGCATAGTGACGGCAGCAACCATTGTGAAGCCGATGAGCAACTACTACCAGTACACCCAATTCCAGACTCCACTCTCTTGGGAAGCCATTAGCAGCAGCAGCCTGGAGCAGGCGATGAGCAGCTGTCAGGAGAGTTTCAAATGGCAACGATGGAACTGCCCCAGCCGTGACTTCATCAAGCGACGCACAGATCCACCCATCGCCCAGGAGCTAGATCGCGAGGATGTCTATGTGACAGCCATTGCCATGGCTGCCATTTTGCATAAGCTGACAAGGGATTGTGCCAACGGGGTAATTGCCGGATGCGGCTGCAGCGAGAATGCCCTCAATGTGCCCTGTGCCCATGAGCCGGAAAAGGCGCTTCAGCTCTATGAGCAGCGATATGGAGTTGGAACAGGTGCCGTTGGCCACAATCAGCGTGTGGTCGGTGCCTTGGTGAAGCAATCACTGGAGGAGGAGTGCCATTGTAAACAACATAATGCACAGGGCAGCTGCCTGAAGGAGCAGTGTGTGCCGATGCTCAAATCCTTTGAGGCAATCGCACAGGATCTGTTACATATGTACGACGATGCCATACAACTGGACACAACCACCAGCAACCTAAAGATCATGTGGCAGAATATACCCCTCGACTCGCTCGTCTATATGCAGGACTCGCCCAACTATTGCCAGCCGGAGGAGAGCAATCGCTGGGAAGGCACACGTGGCCGCCAGTGCAGCAAGCACAGTGGCAGTGGCACCGCTGCCGATGAGCGTCTCTCTTGCCAGCAGCTCTGTCGCGTCTGTGGATTCCGCGTCCGATCCCAACATGTGCGCAACGAGCGACGTTGCCACTGCAAACTCGTCTGGGGATTCCGATTGCAGTGTGATGTTTGCATTCAACTGGAGCGACAATACACCTGCTTTTAGAGAAAGAGAGAGAGAGAGAGAGAGAGAGAGACTGAGATATCTTTGGTGGGCGCTGGTTGAGCCTGGCAACAGTTGCAATTATTTACACAAACTTTAGACTTTAGTTAATTTATTATAGAAAATAAATGAAATAAAAACGTAATCGAAAACCATAAAAACGATTTTTGCTACACTTTAATTAAATGACTTAATGAATTTTTCCAGGTATATATGTCTATATAAATGCCTAATTTGATAACAGTGATTACAGAACACTAAAAACACTCTGATAACGAAAGTATTATGATATAATGAACTATGAATATACTCGTCACAGAATTTGAATGCAATATCAATAGGATATTTCGATCATAACTTAGCAGCCACAATTTTTAGTTAATCGTTAAGCTTTATTATTAAATTATAGCTACCCATGAAACAATCAAGCGTTGACTTCTTCCATTAAAAACTTTTTGTTTTTGGAGAAACCCATAATTGCGATTCTTCCAACAAAATTAAAGGCAAATGGATTAGTCACATTTGTCATTATTTCAAAAAACTATTATCGCTGATATGAGAAAATTTGGTCTTGTCTAATCAAACTTTTTATACCCTTAACCCATTAAAAATGGGTAAAAGGGGTATAATGATTTTGTGCAAATGTATGTAACGGGCAGAAGGAAGCATCTCCGACCCCATACAGTATATATATTTTTGATCAGGATCAAAAGCCGAGTCGATATAGCCCTGTCCGTCTGTCTGTATATCCGTCCGTCCGTTTATTCGTCTGCATGAATTATCGATATATTTCGATTTCCGATGGCAATAAATTCCATAATTTAAGAGGCTTCTTATTTATACATAATATGCATATACATATTATTGATCAATTGTTGAAATTTCATTAAAATCGGACAAGAAACACCAAAGTTATAGTCGAAAATATATCCTCATATTGATCTCATTTCTATCAGCACCGCAAGCATTTTCTGTATACATATAAATAGGCGATCGCATGTGTGAGAAAGAGATGACATGATAATAGCGACGATAGCGTCAATATATTTGTGTGTATTCTGCAGAGCCCCGATAAGTACTGTTTCGTGTACGTATGTATGTCTGTATGTATGTATATATATGCTCGTGTTTGTAGCCATTCAGTTCGGGCATTTGAGTGCAAATCATCTTAAAGGGAAATTTGCCACGAAACCTAGAATATATTTAACAACTGGGTTTAGGGTACATCGTAGTCGAGCTAACTCGACTACAGCATCTTACTTGTTTTATTTTTTTTGCTTATTTTTTAAAAATATTGGAATACTCAGCAATCTATGAAACGGATGAAAAGTATCGATTTTACACAACAAATAGAGTCAATTATAGATCATTAATCATTAATTTTGTGTTATTTTTCAAAATATGTTATTTTTTTCAATAAAGCCAAAAATGTTTTAGTTTTTCTAAGTTCTCCAATGGATCAATTATTCTTATTCATAACTGAAAAAACACAGCGACGCACCCGATTTGTTTTATTTATTTTCATATTTTGTAACTTAATGTGAAACTTATTGCAATTGGCTTGTGTGTGTACTTTTTTTAAGTGTGTGTGTTTGAGTGTGTATTTTGTTCATCTAGCTGTCTAAAGTCTGTCACTAATTAACCCAGGTGGTGGGTTTCCCCTCCACCCGATAGCCATTGTAAGCTGCGGCCGCTGAAGAGGCGGCTGCTGCCAGTTCAGATCTTCGGCTCGGCTCGCTGGCCCAATAGGAGGGTGCCACCTCGTAGGATTGCATCATTTTGTTGCTGTTCTTGATGGCCGAGAGTATAAGCAAGAATATAGCCAGCTTGCCCACCAAAATGGACTTGACCAGCAGCAGCTTCAACTTGGTCACCAGAAACGGCACAATCGCCGACTGTATGAGAAATGGTAGTATGAACAGCGGTAGCACCTTTGTGATCATATCGTACTTTTTGCCACGACCTGCAAATTGATAAGTATTATATCTCTGATATATATTATGTGGCAACTCAGTGTGACTCACCCTCCTCGCTGTTGTCCGTGACAAGCCAGCGTGCACCAATAATCTCCCTGAGATTCTCGCCATCCAATTTCACACGCACAATATCGTTGCTCATGTCCAGACTGACATTAAGACCGGGTCCCACATGGTATAGCTCCACATTGCTGTGCCCCGGCTCATCCCCTTCAACTTGACTGGGTTCCCCCAATCTCTTCTCGCTGTTGCGGTTCTTGCGTTTGCGCTTGCGTCGTTTCTTGCCTGCCGCCGTTTCGTTCTCATCGTAGATGGGCGTCTCGGTTTGTGCCTCCAGCAGCGCTTCGGCATCTGCTTCACTGCGCAGCTCCTGCACCAGCACATCATCCACTGGCTGTTGCTGCTGCTGCTGCTCATCCTGCTCCAGCTCCTGGTAGTCATTTAAATGACTTGGCTGCGGAGCGCCATTGATGCGATCCCGCAAACGCTTCCTATACTCACTGGTTGTCTTGTTGCCCAGGTAGGTGCTCTTGTAGTTCTTGTAGATGCCCATGTAGATGTGCGAGTTCTTCTTCAGCGCCAGCTTATCGTCCGGCTCATAGCTGCTACTGGCCAGGCCACGCCCCGCCTCTGTGGTATCATCGGCAGCCGGGCTGGTATCCTGACTGTTGGCCAATGTTACGCATAGCGCGAAAAACATTAGGAATCTCACGAGGGTGGTCATCTCTAGCGCATATCACTGTTGCATCCAGAAACCAAATAGTTTTTTTTTTTTTTTTGCTGCTGCTGAGTGTGTGTTTACGACGCGGGGACCAGCCACAAAATGTGGCACGATCGTCGTTCAACATGCATTTTATCAACTCAGCAACTGCTGCGACTACTGCTGCTGCTGCTGCAATTGCTGCTGTTGCAGTTGCTGCTATTGCTGTTGCTATTAGTGTGGCAGCCTCCAGAGGAAAGCCGCAAGAACTGGCAGCATACAGCTGGAATTGGCATTGGAATTGGGCACAGACTGCTTTTAGAGTTGTGTGTCACTTGGCCTGTTCTTTTGCAACTTGTGGCCAGAACACGATTCTTGTGCTGTTTCTGAATCTTCCTAGATTAAATTGGCCAAGAGCCGCTGTTTACTGTTTGTTGTTTTGGTCAAAACTTGAAAAGATATCTGGAGCAGGCCTGCAGTTTCTTATTGAACTCGCTCAATGATTTCTTTTAGCTGTAATTACTGCACACACAATTACCCCTCCCCCCCACCAACCCATTGGCCATAAATAACAATATGGAATTGATAAGTAGCCTGATCTGGTCTAGTCTGAGATCTGCTAACGGTCGCTTTATGTATGAGATTCTCTTAGCCATAACCAAAAGACAATTAGCTCTGACGGCTACTGCATGAGAAAGTTGTTGACAGAATTGGCTAGAAAAGTGCTCTTCTTCTTGCTTCGACTGCTTCGACTTTATCAGCTTTTGCTGATTTAGGAGCGGGTGCTTTGCTTAGACCAAGGCTAGAAAGTATATTTTTTTAAAAAATCCGCTTACCATATTTGGTGTTTTAACTAACGACTTTCACACAACTGCTACAGTTTGTAACACGATTCTGAGTAAGTGGTAAGACAATTCCCAGAATAATGTAGACATTATTGCTAACCATTATTGAGTATTTGCAAGAGTTTGTTATTTCAATTTCTTACAATTTTCTATTTGTATTAAACAGTTTTTCTTGTCTAGACAGCAACCCTTTGTAAGGTCGAACTATTGTTAATGAAAGTGAATTGCAAACTCGAATAAATTTAGTGTAAGTGTGTTTATCAATGGGCAGGCATTCGAGCCGTCAATCATATATCGTATATGTATTTAAAATGCGCTGCCCTCCTGTCAATTAGCTGACTTAACTCATTATTTTATACGACGCAAAAAAAAAATAGAAACGAAAGCGAATGGACTGTCCTCAATATATAGGCACGCGTCGTGAAAGAATGCCCATGTCCAAGACTTAGTGGCAGCACCAAGTGCAACATGGAAAAAGCAGCCAAAAAGAGTGTTTTGGGTGCCGCGTGCCCCTTAAAGGGCACACACAGTTGCACACCCAGTGAAAATAATGATAAAATTTATGCATATTCAAATAAAGAAGATAAAAAAATAAAGTGTGCAGCAGTCAGATTGGGCATCGAGCGGCAACATTGAACCATTCCACATAGCCATAGCACGAATTGCTTGTTTTGGGGCACGTTCGTGCGACGTCCGGCTGTCGCATTTCAAGTAGCCAAGCGGCTGGCCAAGTAACCAAACTGACCAAGACCTAAGCCCTCATAAAAGCCAATGTCAAAGTGAGCAGCACATTCAATTGTTTGCCAGTGCTGGAGCAGTGAGGAGTGTGCCAATACCAAGGGATTAAACGCAATAACAAAGGACTAAACCAGGAATATTCATTAAAAATGGCTGCCGCTCAGAAATTTTCCCTTTCCCTGATCTGCCTGTGTCTGCTGTGTGATTTGGCCTGGTGCCAGCAGCAGGCCAGCAACAACTCCGACTCGGATGTGACTGGTCAGTATATCTGGGATGAATATCTATTTATTGATTTTTAATATATTTCTATAAATTTTGGTATTGCAGAAGGTCGCACTTTTGGCCAACATTTATTGCGTCGCATTAGCGTTGCCCTGGTGCCGGTCGCCTTTGTTGTGGGAGTTATTACCACATTGCTGGCAGCGCTGACTGTTGTCTCGATCAAGGGTCTGGGTGTGGGTGTCATCCTTCTTGTTCTGGCCATCGGTCAGATGCTGTCCCGCACTCTGCCCGTGCATGCCGCCGCTGCATATTCGGCTGCGCCCGCTCCCGTTCCCGTTGTCTACTCCCACTCGCACACACAGCAGCCGGTCTGGCTGGAGAAGGAGTGGTAGAGGATAGTCCCGTATTCCTGTTAATGGGATGTGACTTAGCGAGCTGGTAGCAGGCCAAAATATACTTCAGCGAGCGTGCAACCAAATAATAATTTAAGTCTAGTTTAAATTATTTATTTACAATTTAATTAATACAAAACGCAAGAATTGAAACGCATCGATTTTATTGGCTGATCAATCAGTTGCCATATTTACTATAAGCAAATCAAATATTTACAGTTCTGTTTTCCTATTTGCCTTCTTATGAAAAGTGAAATTTAAATGGGGCTCTTATTTGGTATGCAACTCAGAGCCGTACACGATTTACGGTTCTTCCGCACTGTGTCCAGTTTTGGAAACGTGTGTGCCGCCTCAGCACGTATAGAAAGTCTGGCTATTTCAATATAGGTCTCACTTGGTCAAATATGGAAAGAAAGAAGAGCAGAAAAAAAAAATCGATAGAAACAATAATTATTGTCTATCAATTTCTCTGCTTCTAGTGGGTTGCATTATGGAGAGTGGCTAATTAATAAACTCTCACTTGATTAACCGATAGCTAATTAAAGCGAAATGCTCAGTTAGCGATCTTAACGAGTCAACTAATTGTCAACCAGTTTAAGTCCGGCTTCAATTGTTCCACTTTGCAACCATTTAAAGTTTTCTGCACTTGACAAGTTTCTAATCAATACTCGCTGGTATTGTTGCTGTGGAGTGATTCACAAAAAAATAATATTGGTAAAGTGCTAATATCAGCGTTGTGATAAGGCCAGTTCCAAAATCGAAGCTTGGCAGTCAATTATTATTATTAGTTAGTCCCATTGTTATTATTCTGATATTGAATTCTCTCGTATTGTAATTTGGGGCGGCAATAAGTCAGGTAAATGGGGCAACAACGTGAGCCACAACGCCAACAGCATCGGCTGCAATTTGACCCGGTGAACTAAATCTGTGCAGCCCGCCAAGAGTTGTGGCATGTGCAAAACCAGTTGGCAACAGTTGGCAACAGTCGGCAACAGACGAAAGCGACCGAGAAAATTGCTGGCCAGGATTGTTGTGACTGTGATCTTGGTGGTGCATTCAGTTTGACGCTGCGGCTGCTCCCGTGCAGTTGTGTCCAGATAGAGACTAAAAGTTGGCAGATTAATAGACTATTGTAAAATATATAATTTAAAATGCGTGCCACTCTTATTGCTGTGCATATCCTCTTAGGAATTACCCTCATAGAGGGTATAGATTGGGTAAAAAAAAATAATACTTATATTCATTTAAATATAAACTAAATGTGTCAGGATTTGTAGGTAAATGCAAATCAACGCAGCTCAACTTGAGTTTGACGTGCATATTTAAAATTCAGAAAATGTGCGAACTTCATAATACCTGTCACAATCTATCACTACACACACCATTCCGCACACACCACACACACTCATCACAAATATATTTAATTTGCATACTTTGCAGCGCGCATTTAAAAGATGCGATGACACGAATTCCAACTGCGTGACACGAAAATATGGTTCGTCCATACCGATGCGGATCTACGAGTGTCTGCGTGAGTCGAGCATGTTGCGCTGCACGAAGCTGTTTGTGCTGCAAAAGCTGGAGGAGCGCCGACATCTGCCACAGACTGGCAATCTGACCAGGGACTTTATGGACCAGTTCTTTGGCGAGGAGACACAACTGGGCAGCCTGATAGCGGATAAGTACAAGGAGATGTCGGAGAAGGAGCTGAATCAGCGACTGGTTCAAAATTTTCAGCGCTTCTTCAAGCATTGCGACATCAAGCTGCACTTTCTGCCCGGCATGTTGGTCAAGATTGTGCCCAGCAAGGAAAACAAACTGAAGTTTACGCTAAAGAAGGGTGAGTAGCTGCCCGAAGGGGTGTCTCTGCTGCGGCTGACATTGTCTCTGTTGCCTTTGTAGCGAATAAGCCACGCATGGGACGAGCCCGTCGACGCGACTCTGAGGATCTGCCGCTGAATCTCATGAATTTGCCGTCGATGACTGGAGGCGTTGGTGGCACCAGTGCCAGCGTGGAGACCTACGAACCGGAAGCTGAAGGCGACTCCAAGCAACAGACCGGTCTTGGTGGAGGAAGTGTAGGGGACGCGATTGCCGGCGGTGGTAATCTCAACAAGCGCAAAAAGAAACATTCCTATAAGACGACAATGATGCAAGTAGCTGTTCCCATTCTGGTGTTGCCAGCCATCCTGCTGGGCAGCCTGTTGCCCTTTTTGTTGCCCACGCTGAAAATGGCCACAATTCTGTCACTCTTCATGAACAATGGCGCCTTCCTGGCCGCCATGCTCTATGCTTACTCCTCCGCCTCCGCCTCCAGCGCCGCCAACCAGCCGCAGCACATCAGCTATGGATACACCGATGGCTTTCACTGAACCAAATCCATTTAGATTTACAAATTCTGAATTACTTACTCACTCGCTTCCCCAATAATAAAGGCTGTCTCTATGCTCTATGGCTTTAGTTAACTCAACTCTGCCGATTTAGTTTGTTTATCCTTGTGTTCAACAAAATTAAGAGGAAAAGTTAATTTTTTTCGAAAATGTTTTAAACTTGAAAAAAAAAATTGCTTGTGCCAATTTACGAAAACAGACAACAAACAATTGAGCTACCACCACTTTCGAAAGTAAACAGAAATTTAAAAAAAAAAAAATTTTCTCTTGCAATTAAGTTTAATATTGTTTTTAGAATTATTTGATCCCACTCAATACTGCAATATGCAATCTAGCGAAGTAAATATGTTTTTCGGTCAAGTCACTGAGTGAAAATCATAAATCAGGATCAGAATAATATCCACCAATCACAACTTAATCGTTATTAAGATTTAGTGAACGACTGGCAAAAATTTTAAATCATGGATTTACGTAAATCCTTCTAGACAATTTCAACATAATTAAAATTTTGAGTCATCTGAAATTTTTTATATGCCTACATTTTTATAAGCATAGAGACCTCAAAGAAAAAATTATGGACCAATAGAACAATTTCATACTAATTAAATTAAAAATACAAGTATATTTTGAAAGGCAAATAACTATTATTTTACGACAGTTCTAAAAATAAATATTCAGATATTCAATAACTCATTTAGTGTTCAGTGTGATTTTTTTTAAGCACATTAAAAATGTAGACGCGTGCGTTCGACGCTAACAACAAATCTAAGCCAACTAGTTTCGCATTCAGATATACACACATAGATAGATTTAGATATATTTATATATGTGTATACTGTCAAGAATCCGACAGACATTAAGTCTGCTTCCCCGCCAAACTAAAGACTCTACACAGATGCTGTTTTTTTTTTTTTTTTTTAAAGCAATCTAAACCTGAAACTGAAAGCAATGGTTGTTAAGAGCTCCATTTAATGTGATTCAAAATATGCTTTAAGAATCTCAATTATAATTTTAAATCCCAATTAATAGTGTGTCTGGTCTTAATTAATGTTAAGATGGCTTTTCTGATTTCCTGAATTTCCTGAATAGTATAATTATAATTATTTCCAGTCATATGTCTAGTAATGTTCATAAGAAGAATTAGCTATCAATTGTAGGAAAGATATTAATGCAAAGGCTTTGGATAACTGAATAAAGTTGGGATCACGAATTACAGATGACGACGCAAATGAATGGAAAACATACAAATGTCAATTAAAGTCACTTGAGGAAATAAGAATTCCAAGATGGGTAAAGACTAAGAGCAATGTATTATTGCAACTTCATGGGTTTGCCGATGCATCAGATAAAGCATTCGCAGCAGTAGTATATGCCAAAGTGGGCGATTCCGTTGTTATAATAGCCAGCAAAAGCAAAGTAAACCCCAAGAAAAATAGAAAAACAATCCCAAAGTTAGAATTATGTGCAGCGCATCTTCTTGCAAAATTGTTACAGAAAATTAAAGAGACAATGGAAGGGATATCAGAAACTTATGCATGGAGTGATTCCACAATAACGCTAGCTTGGATAAAAAATGGAGTTAGCAAAGAGAAATTTAACAGACGAAGGACAGACGAAATACGCAAACTATCATACATAGAATGGAATTATGTACAGTTTGAATTTACAACTCGTCTCAACAGGAAGGCCTTACAAACCGTTCAACAAGAATAAAATACACTTTTAAATATTTTTTTTTTTGGAATTTTAGCGATTTTTTTTCGGATTTTTGTTTATACATTTTGTTATGATTAAATGTAGAGTAGACTTAAGCTTAATATCCTACACACCTAATAACTAAAAACAATGTACACTCATTTAAGATTGGACACTTAAATGTTAAACTTAAAATGTACACCTAATTCTAGAACCTCTTGCGTCGTTAAGCATATGTTACATATTTATAGGGTCAATTTGTTCAATTCGCAATGAACTACCATAAAAAAAAATGGATCAAATTACACAAAAATATAAAATTGTTCATTTCTTTACAGTTTTCCAGCATACATTTAAACTAATCTCGAATATGGTCTTGGGTTATTTAATTTTGCTGTGTTGTTAATTCTGTTTGTTTTTCTTATTTTGTTTTTTTTTTTTTTTTGGAATTGAAGCCATTTATAATCTTATTGCGCCCGATGCGCCAAACTAACCAATCAACAGTTTGGTATTTAGCGGATTCTCTCCGCTTTGTGACAAACATAATATTTTTGGAATATAGGCAATGGAATTAAATACAGCAGTCCCAATGTTCTGGCCGGAAAGAGGTTCGCATATTTAGTTATTTAGCTATTTAAAGCAATCGAGACGCAATCAACATTCTCTACAATTATTCCTGTTTACACTCTTGTTCTTTGTTAACAATCGAGGCGCTCTTGCGATCCTCCTCGCTAATATCCTTATCATCCCAGCCCCACACCGCAGTCTCCTCCAGATCATGATCCAGATGCACCACCATCTCATTCGTTGGTGCGCTTTCCTTCACATCATTGTTGTTGGCATCCAGCAAGGCGGCTATGTGGCTGCCATCGCCAGTGCGTCTTAGTCGCTTATAGACCATATCCTTGGAGACGAACTTCAGGTCATAGGCTTGGCCTATGCATACAGAAAATATATGAATTAATTACAATGGACTGACTAAATTTAAAGTGTTTTGATTGCTTACCTATCTTGGCCATCAGATCGATGAAAGCGGTGGTCCAGTTGCCGTTGTAGGTGCCCAGCTCAGCTGCTTTGTAATCCCAGGGGAACACATGGTGATAGTTATGCCATCCCTCGCCAAAGGTGATGTTTGACACCAGTTTTGAGTTAACCGAGCTAATGTTCACATCGTAAGGCTTCATGCCGTAAAAGTGGGCAGCGCTGTTCACCAGCCAAGTGCCGTGCAGCGAGAAGCAGTAGCGGAGCATGGAGCAGCTGAAGAAGCACACTTTCAGTGAGGAGCCCATCAAATAGTATGGCAGCATCATGGGCAAAATGAAGCAGCAAATTGGCATCACCACAAAATAGTATCTGATAGTAAAAAAAACAGGTTAATATCTCAATCTCCAAATCAAGGGGACTCGAACTCACTTCTTCTGGAACATAACGACGGGATCCTGCTCAATGTCGCTCATATCGATTGATTTGCCCTTGGAGCCAACATCGGGATGCTTCTTGCACAGCAACCAACCCATGTGGGCGAAGAAGAAGCCGCGTCTTGAGTTATGGGGATCGGCGTGTGTGTCTGTGAACTTGTGGTGCACACGATGGTCGCGTGTCCACTCCCAGATGCTGTTCTGGAAGGCCAACGACTGGCACAACATGAGAAAGATGCGCAGTGGCAACTTCGCCTTGTAAGCCTTATGCGACCACAAGCGATGCACTCCAGCAGTGATTCCCAATCCGCCCAGGAACGCAAACAGATATACTACAGGTGGCGAAAAATGTTTGGAATAAATATATGGATTAATCAGTTAATCAATCCCAGACGCACTCAGTGCTGATACTGATACTCACTTGGCAGAATCTCAAGGTAGGCGCTCTCGGCAAATATCAAATACAAGCCATATAGGGCCATCGAATGGAGAATGATGAACAGCAAAATGTTGTGCCACACGATCTGGACTTTGAATGGTTTAGCTTCGTTCGCCTGTGGCGTGGCAGCTGCCACAGGTGCCACAGTTTTGGCTGGGGCTTGCTTAACCGGCGCAGGTGCGGCCGTTGCTGACATCTTGTTGTTGTTGGCATCGGCGATGGTTGTTTCGGCCAAAATAAAGGTGCTGCCTATTATATTCGGTGCCATCTGCAAAAAACAAAATGTTGAAAGCATCTTAGTGAAGCACATGATGTGTGTGTTTACGTGTGTTTACGGAATAGAAAATGAATCATGTCGCTTCCTTATTAATGGCCTGTCAACGCTAGTTGGCTTTGACTGCTTAATTATTTGTGCAGCTTTCAGATGCAAATGGGATCGGCATAAGCACTGCTCATTTGCTATTCCGAGCATACTCTACGGCTTTCTTCATAAATGGCATCCCCAGCTGCACGGCTAATTATGGACCAGCTTAAGGCTGCCAACTGAGCAGCTGGCAGAGCAGAGCAGAGCAGAGCAGCCGCTTCATTGCCAACGACCTTCGTCAGTTGAGCTACTTCAGAAAGCGCTACTCAAAATCCAAACCAAGCCGGAAGTTAAACGCAACAAAACGAAAACAAAAAGTAGCAACAAAAAATAAAACAAGAAATAGCTTAAATAATAAAAAACAAAAACAAAAAACAAAAATACATAAGCTCAGTTCTGTTTACTTCAAGAGGCAATCAATAATCATTTTTGGACTTCCTTTTTATTATTTAATAAAATCATTATATCTAAATTCTTTTGCTTATTATTTATTATACTTAAATGTTAATGGATCTGCCAAAAAAAAACTAAAATGTTGAATCAATGTTAAAGTTTGTAGATTCAGGAACAGTTTATATGTGTCTTATAAAACCATAAGTGAATCACTTTCCAAGAGGAGAGGGAGCGAGACCCTTCTATACTTGAATTAACCTACTTTATTTTTACGTACTAATTTCAAATACTGTTTAGTATGGTAATTTCCAAATGCAAGTGACTTGACCTGGTCACCTATGTCTCAAAGAAAACCCAGAATTCACCAAGTGAATGCATGCATACTAATTGTGGTTCATTTTTTTTTTGTTTTTCTGGCCTCGCAAATACGCCCCGTGGTGCAGTATTTTCATTATATTTGACACCATCGCCTGAGGCTTCCACTGAGCTGCCACTGACTAAATATATTCATTTTTGTCTACAGTTTGTTGTTGTTGTTGTTTTTGGTATCTGACTTTGGAATCTGATGCAACTGAATGCAAACACCATTATAAAAATTATATTTAGTCAAATGTGATAATCTCAAATAATCTGCGGCGCCACTTAAAAATGCTTGACTTGCACACTGTGAGAAAAATTGTGTATATCTTGTTGGTAATTGCAGTTTTGCTATTGCAATTGTTGCCATGGCCGCAACCAGCTGCAAGCCAGCAACTCATTCTCAAAGTCAAGCTTGTGTGATTTTTGGTCTATAGCAACTGACTATATGGTTAGTCAGTTAACTGTCAGTGGAGGCTGCCCCCGAGAAGGTGGTGTGTGTGTTTTTGAAAGAGGGGCTCTGGCAGACAGTTGGCTTCTTTAGAATCGACAACCGGTTGACCTCATAGCATATGCATGTTGTTTGAAGCACAACACAAAGTGTTCTTATTGGTTGACTGGCGGCTTATTTCGCAGTTGTAGCATTTCGTGTTTTTGACTTAGCCTCGCGCTTAGTTCTCCAGTCAATAACTTGGCTCGGTTCAATGTCAGGCAAAAGCCGCACATCCACTTAATCGAAATTGAATTACATGCGAGCATGGGCCAAACAATTAAGATTTGAATTTATCGCATTCACAAAAACTACGCCACGAATTTGCATTTGCTAAAATGGAAATCAAAAGTAGCGAACTGAATAAAAGCCAAACCGATGCCACCTGCAATTATATTGTCCTTGATCATATGAAATTTACGGCTTTTCTTCACTCAAATTAGGTAGCCATAGAAAGCGGACAAATTCAATTTTATATTTGATTTATTTTGTATATGTGGATAACGACTTCAAGCAGACATTTGCCACAAGCAGCATCACATTTGTTAAAATCCCCCCTTCTAGAGCGAAACTTGTTTTGGCCAGCACCAATGCCAATGGGTAGAAAAGTTAGATAACCTTGTTTAAGCTACGATGAGGCATAGTATACGGCCATCCTTACCGGATTTATTAGCATAGTTGAATAACCAAGAATAACTTATGCATACGAATTGCTATTGTTTAGAATTTTGATTATATTGATAGATTTTTTTTTTAAGATGTAAGCTATGGATTGAAGGTTCTTTTGCATCATAACTAGTTTTGGGGCAGAAACTTGAGTAAGGTTGGTGGTTTTCTTTTTCTTTTTCATTTCATTTTTTATTATTTTTTTTTTGCAGAGACGCGAGTGAAATATATCTAAATATATATATAAATATATTTATAGAGTGAGAGCTGAGATTTTGCACGGCAACCAAAACCACGTCACAAGCAAATCGGTAATATCAATAATCATAAAAATAAACCAACACAAACGTGAGTAGATGTATCACTGTACCTATACCTGTGTATATATCTTAAGCTGTATTTGTCAGTGTGCTGGATAAATCCATTGATCGATTCGACGAGCGACCGCAAACAGCGACACTTGTCGCATAACAAATTGTGACTGTGACTGTGACTGTGACTGCGATTGGGACTACGACTGGGAAATCACGTTCCACACACCAAAGGCACTGTTCTATATGCATGGTCTGGTCTAATGTATACATTGCCAGTTCGCATTATGCGTGGCAGGCAACAATACTCATTGTACTTATGCATATACATGCATAAATATATACTGGGCCCGTATTCATAAGTGCGGCGTGCGCCAAAGAAACTTAGTTGGCAGCGAATAGAAGCCGCTTAGGAAAATGGCGGATCAAACTCATTACGCATACGCCGATTTGTCGTGAGTCTCTATTTGAATATCTATATCTATCTATATGTACTTATTGATATCAAATACTCATATTTTGAACATCGCTGTTAACTTCAGCTGCTTTTTGATTGTCTGCTTTTAAGGCTAGCATAATTTTTGATTATTATCGGTACGTGATTTTTATAGCTTAATCACCACTCCAAATTTGTGATCTCTGTCTGTGATTTCCTATATGTGAATGATTCACAGCTATTGCGGATTGACGTTTGCAGCTTGTTCGAATTTTATTATTTAAATTTTTGTCTTATTCAATTTCAAACAATGGTTAGATTCTTAACTAGTTTTATGCTTTGTTCACTTCCGCTAAACTCTATTTGCACGAATTGTGTGGTTGAAGAGGAGCACCATTTAATGCAAATACTTTTGAATTAAAATCTATTAAAATCAGTTAAGCTTTAAGTTTTGCCATTCTAATTTGTTTTTAAGAACCTTGTTGAAAAATGAAACTCCTTTTTAAAATTCGTCAAGTTTGAACAACATTCTTTTGACGTATTCTCTTGAATATTTACTCAAGTCTAATTCAAACAAAAAAATCGTTCTAAAATTCCCATAAGGAATATGTTTTTGATCTTTGAACACTTACCTTTATTAAATTGGATGAAAGAAATGTATTGATACTCCAGAAATTTCTTTCAAAGTGTTTTTGTATTAATTTTTTTTTGTTGGTTTTTATTAATATTTTGATAAATTTTCACCACACACAAATCAATAGGCGAATCGCACACGCTAAAGTTCGAATAGCATCCCTATAAGGATGTTCGGATCTGTCTCTATATGGACACACACACACGGCACATCCAAGATTCGCGAAGAATGCACGGCGTATGGAGGTACGGCACGAGTGGCAGAGCTTTTTAAGCGGCTAGTTCAAAATATTCGCACACACCCGAAGTTTGACGAACAGAGATGAGAGTTCGGCTCTTGTGCTCCGTTGTTCGCTGTCTACAGTGCCTCAAATAGTTAACAACGCCGAAATTTAAAGCCGATTTGTGTCCCACAGTCGTGTTCGGCTCTCCGCTCGGGTCGTCTCCAACCACGGCTCGTTGGCAATTCTTGAGCTGTGACGAGCAACAGTCATTGGGTACCCAAGGTAAGGGGGGGTTCGTTGGTAGCGGCAGCGAGATTGACTTCAGCTTCTGCTGCTGATCGGGCTCGCTTAAGTTTTTTATTTCTTTATTTATTTGTATTATGTTTTATTTTATTTCATTTTTTTTTTTTTTGTTTACTTTTCGTATTTTGCTTAATGTTAGACGCGTGGCTGAAGCCAAAGTTTGGGCAAGTAACGAAATTAACTGATTTAAATAAAAGCGACGAGAGTATTTTGAATGTAACAGACAAGTGAGGGACAGACAACAGTTGACTTTTGTGAAAAACTCAAAGGGGAAACCCGTCGTAAAATTGGCGTTTAGCTATGCACTTAATGTCGTCTAGTTGGCCAATCTCACGTAGGTCTCTTCACTACCGCGCTCTCACGCCAAAGTTGCCCAACAACATTTTTGTTGAAACGCTTCTTATCTGAAGTTTTGTTGTTGCTGCGACTTTGGCTTACTCAAACAGGGTCGGCAGTTGTGGCTGCAGGTCATGCAGGCTACAACAATCGGTCAAGTTGAGCGCGTTCGTCACTGGCTCTTTTTAGCTGCTTTTGCATTATGCATGCAAACTGGCTAATAGCGTTAATAGCGTTATTGACACCACGTTCTTAATGTGGCCCACATAGTTATTAAACTATACAATACTGTCCGATGATAAGCAGCTTCACGTGCCTAGATTCGGGTTCTCAAGTACGAGTATGGAAAACTGAAACACTCTTTCAAATCAATAAATTATTATGGATTTGGCGAAATCGATTTCGCTTAACTTCCTTATGTTTTTATAATATTCATTTCGGTTTATAATGTGTATGGTAAACTAGCGACCTGTTTAAGTGCTTCCCAAATGTTTCGGGTTCTCAAGTACGAGTATGGTAAACAGGGCATATATCACATTAGTTGCTCAGTCTCCTATAATCTTTGCGGTTTGCTGTTACAGTTCTGAATAACATTTTTCATGACCACACTTAATTGTTGTTTAATCCGTGTCAATATTGGGCCACACAAAGTGACAAAAACCAAAGAAAAAAAACCAACTCAGTTCTCAAGATAAACATAAATGATAGCTGTGTGGCATGGTATTGAGTAAGGGTACACAATAAGGTACAGCAATAAATACAGTATTTGAGACCAATACCTATTTTTCTACTCATTTCTTGTGGCCCAAAAACCAAAACCAAAAAAACAATATACTATATGTTTACAGTTTTCGGTCAAATGTTGATTGTTTTTCGCGTTGAGCGCAAAGTTGAAATGAGTTGTTTAATTTTTATTTAGTAACCGACACTAAAATTGTTTACTATCCAACCGGGCAAACGGCTAGTTGTCTAGATGTCAAAAGCCTCGAGGCGAAGGCTTCTGACAACGTATCCATTTTGCAACCTGAAGCCATAGCTCAAGGTCAATAGGTGGCATACAACGTTGCACAAAGTAGTAAGCAATAGTAGACGAGTTTACACTCAGAAAAAAAAAATCATTCTAAATTCAAGCAAATCGTGAAAATAAACCATAATTCAGGCGTTAAGGGTTATTAATTATTTTATTTATTAATTAATTATTCTAAAACAGAACTTTATGTCTCTCTAAAATCCAGTGATGTCTCTGTTAAGGAATGTTTTCCTAACATTTAAAAAAAAAATGTCTAGTTTCTAGTTTTTTTAGAGTGTATGTGTATGTGTGGAAAAGTTGACTTAAATAACCATTGTTTATGTCAACCGGTTTCAATTGGGTTAACATCCAAATGGGTTGGAATAGTTGACTCTATAAAAGCGCATGAGCGACATTTACAAGTTCACCCATGTGCGATTTTTATAGTGTAATCAACATTATGAGAGCAATAATTTGTGGCACGTGATCACGTGTACGATTCACAAATATTAACTAAATAGTCATTAAATGGGGCATTCAACTTGTTAAATGCACTTGTTGAATGATATATGAAGCAGATATATGAATGAATTCAGAATATATCAAATAAAGTACTCTGCTTCAAGGTATCTTCATAAATGAGACTTACATCATAATTAGAGGAAGACTTAAGGCATTAAATTTATACACTCGTAAAAATGTTAATTTTTTAATTACTTTATTATGCTTGCTATACTCTTTTAGATAGCATTATAATTTTTTCGTAAAGTTTGTTGCACTTTGAATTCATTAGATATATATTCTTGATCAGCATCACTAGCATCACCAGTCGTGCTACAGAAAACATATAAAAATAATATTTTTAACCCGGATTAAAATTTAGATGTTGGCAGACTTATCTATCTTTTCTTTATGTGTTTTATCTCTCACTTTACATCTATCTCAGTCTTTAACTATCTCTCTTTCTCTTTTCGTTCTTTTCTCGGGTTCCCCAATCCTTGCACTAAATAAATTACACCCTTCAATATTTATGCATTTATTTATTTTTTGTTTAGTTGTTCACTTTTAAATGTACATATATTATTTAATTTGAAAATATTAATTTTTAATTTAAATTAAATTCAAAATTGTTGTTTTAAGTGTTGTGTTATTTTGTTTTTAATTTTTGTGCACATACAAAATAAAAGAAACTCTGGTCTAAAATCGTATGATAGCAGTTAATTGTGGCTTAAACTTAAACTGCTTTAACTTTACACCACTGTGCAGAATGCAATCTTAACACTGTGTAACCCCTCACATCTGCTTTAGCCTTCCCGAGTAATTGAAAGGTGCTGCCAGTTAAATAACTAATGGCAGTGTCGCTGCCAAACAACTTAATGAACCCAAAAAAAAAAAAACAAAAAAAAACAAAAAAAAACAAACAAGTCATACATAATTGCAAAAACAACTTTGAGATGCACAAAGAACCGTGTAGAGCCCATAAGCCAGCCAAGGCAATGCAAAAGTTCTTGAGCAAAGTCAATTACCCAAAACAATTATGAAAATCTTAACTCGCTATGGCTTATTTACTACACATGTATGTATGTATAATTATATATATTTTACTATATCTCCCATCTGCCAAAGGCAACAGCTTACGACATAAATTTAACTATTTTGTGGAGGTAACATGTAAGTATTTTTGAAGTTACACAAACATAAGTATAGTGTAAGCTTATCTCATGCCTGAAGTACTTTTTGTAAGTTAAGTTAATTGAAATGCGCTGAGCAACGCTGGCAGTAGACAAACTTCAATAACAATAGAGATCAATGAGACAAGTCTAAAGTGCGTGAAAACCAAATTAGGTCGGTCAAATCGTTGGATACACTGGATATATGCAACGCACCGAACGCTTTAACCAAATGCCTATGTAAATGAGGGCCTCGAAATGAGTCGCAGCCACAGGAAGAATGCAATGCCACACGTCAGAGTCAACAATGTACAATGAATGTGCCATGACTAAATGACTAGAGAAAAACAAACAGAACTCAGTTGTAAATGCGTATTTTTTGTAATGGCAACAAGGGATGCAATGAGAGCTCCAAAGTGTCGCCGTAAAAACTTATTTATGTAGAATAAGTTCTTTCTCATTCTGTGGGCATCCATCAAATTCACGATTGTCTTTTACGATCCCAAAAGTTCGTTGACAACAACCTAACGAATAAAATCCATTAGAACTCAATTAAAGACACACATACAAAAAAAGGAACGTAAAAATAGACATATATCTCCCTCTCTCATTACATATGTATATGTATATATTTAACTTTAAGTCTAAGATCAAGCTAAACACATATACATATATATATATATTGAGATAAACAAATTTATATATATATATATATATTTATTTGCAGGACTGCCTAGTTATTGGCCTTTATAAATATGTATTTATTCGAACCTAGGTTCAAGCTCTGCGAGCAAAACAAAAGGAAACAAAAACAGTAAATAGATTTATTTAAATTGTATTTGTTTCTTTTATATTCTTATAAGAGAAAACAATATTTTTAAAATATATCTAATATAATAAAAAAAGAAAAATTAAATCAACAACCAATTTATACTTTTATTTTTTAATATTATAATAAATGTAAAGAGTATTTAAAAAAAATATATATATATTAAAAAATAAAGCTAAATAAAATCAGAACTTAATCCTTTGACTTATGCAGTGATTATGAATATTTTTAATTACTGCAATTGAGATAATAAAAACACAAATCAAACATATATGATTTAACGAAATATAGCAACAAAATAAAATAACACAAGCCATGAACCATTGCTTAATTAAACTCTATTATAATTTTGCCATCTGTTCTAATGTTAATATGTATGTATCAACTAATTTAATCTAAATAGCCATAATAATATCGAAAGGTCTAAGATGGAATTAGTTCAAGAAAGCACTGGAAGCGCAGGTACTTAAAAGTTTTATAGAACATTAAAGAAACATTTAATTCATGAATGCAATTTGCTAAAAATGGAGTTGAATTGGTAAATCGATCACGTGCCAGAAAGACCGCAATATTTTTTAGCACTGTCTCTGAACTTTGTCTTTCCATTCACATTTTTATATTACCCTTGTAAACGGTATTATAGTTTCATCGTAACGTTTGTAACGTCAACAAGTCTTTGACACCATATATATTCTATATATCAGACGATTCGATATATGCAATATCCGAATAACTTTGTCTTAAATTTAATGTTGACTACAAGAAAATCATAGTTTTTAAAAAAGAATTTTTAAAAAGCAAATATATAAGTGTATTTCTATGTTACAAATTAAATAAAACAAATTAAAACAAATAAAATAAAAATCCAAACCCAACTAATTCGAGCAAAAGTTTAGTTGTCAGCAGATTAAATCCGCTCTAAAAGGGTATTATTTCGTCGGCTTGGCTAAGATACGCGTTTCTATATTTTGATACCGAAGGTATCATAGTACATTGGTTATCCTGCAATTTAAGAGCTAAGGTTACCAAGCTTGGGACTAAGATTACTAAGAACCATCTCCACAACATTTTTCCTTACATTATTCCTTTATTGTTTCTTGCTACCTGTTCTCAGCTGGTATTACTTATGGTATCATAGTATTTTCCAGTCGGTTACACCCGACTACAACATTCTCTCTTGTTTTTGTATGTCTTGTTTTTTTATTATTTTTTTTTTCTTTCAGTTTTTCCGCGTTCTTTGCGCCGCAGCATATGCGGGGTGCCAACTGAGAGCTTGTCAGCAGCAACTTCACTATTTTCATTAACAACTCGATCATGATTGGCATCGATAAGTCCAGAACCGCATGCTATTTAGAATTCAAGGGGAGACAATTCGCAAACCTGATTCGTGTCTTAAATATACGCTAAGCCTGGTATATGGAAGACATGTCGTATCGACTTGAATTCCGAAATTTTATTAATAAAATTTTTTTGCCGTGTTCTGTTAAATATGCATGAAAAATTCTCGACATACGCACATACATATATATATATATATATATAGAAATATGTAAAGATATATATATATATAGAAAAAGGTGCTAAGAACTAGGTAATATCAATCAAAACATATTTGTGCCCTTTAAATGCCTGGCCGAAAACCAGTTGGACTTGTTACAAAGCTAATAAAATGGATTTGTTCACTAGTTCAATATTATGCAATAACTATGTATTTATATTTTTTAATTTATTGAGCAGACTAAGCAGGAATTGATTGGAATAGAACAAGTCCCCTTTCAGTGTGACCCTTAGCCTTAGTCGAAACTTCTAATGTTTGAGAATATTTGAAAGAATATGCATATATTATGTATGTAAATGAAGTAATCCCGCCTCAGGCAGTGCCATTGATAAAATATATGTATTTTAAAAATTTGTTTGTCGACTATTACAGGTCGCAGACATTGGACATGACCTTCAGGCGTTTTGGCTTCCGCGTAGATATCGTAGATCGACTTGCAAATGTAACTGTAAAGATCTTGAAACGATATATAACTTATTAACAAAATCGAAACGGCAATAGAAAATAATTAAAATATGTAAATGGATACAAAGCCAATAGTGGAAGAGGGCCAAAGTCGCGCAAAATCGAATATTACCTCGCCGCGTCATGCGCTCAAAGAAGCAGCTCATCTGAAGATTTTCAAAAGCTTAAAAATTGAAATCAACTATTCAACTGGCTGGTGGGTCAGCTGTTGCTTGATTAAACATCAGGAAATACAAAATGCAAAGCAGCCAAAGCAAACTGTAACAGGGCCCCAACAAAAAAAATTCAAAACAAGAAAACTAAAATAAAAAACACACAAAACGAGTTCCCGGGCCAAAAGCAAGCATCGCGTTTGATAAGCTACCAATATCCAAAAACGTGTTCGCATTTGACCGTTGCACGAAAAACGAGTAGATCAATACAAAAATTTAAAAAAAAAAACCCAAAATTTGTTTAATTAATTCGTCACATTTGCTGCCCTACGTCTTCGTAATTCGCATTTTCATTGACATTGACTTTGACCGAGAAATTAAAATCGAAGCCAATGCGTCGTATACGTACCCACATAGTCCAATCTGAGTGTGTGTGTGCCTGTGTGTATGTTTTTGCATTTGTGTGTGCGTTGCATAGATCAAAGTCTTTCGCAAAACTTATTCAACATCAAAATATTCACGCATATATTTGGGACTATGTAAAGCGGAAAAAACATTAAATGCCTTCGCAATATATTTTAATGTGCGTTCTTAGTCAACAATAGAATAAGAACAGAAACACCAGTTTATTGTGTGGTCCTGACCTTATGTTAAGCATGCATGTCCGAAGTCGCAGTTGCTTTGCCGTTGCCGGCTCAATTTGAATAAAAAATGCATGCAATTGACATTTAAGCAATTTTGAGTTAATAATTGCTATATGACAATTCAATTATTACTCTAGATACGCTCCATCGATCTGCGGCCACCCACCAAATGTTGCTGGTGATGTTGCTGTTGGTATTGCTGGTGCTGGTGCTGCCGCTGCCTCATTGGGTCAAGTTTAAAGCAGAAACCGCAAGAGCAACAACTTGTTAGAAAAATTGCACACGACTAGATCAAAAAACGGCATTGACCGTCTTACTTTGCTGAAGCGCCTAGCCAATGGCCAAACACATTAAAAATAGAAGATTGATTTTTTTCTTTTTTTGAAACTATTAACTAGAGTCAGTAGGTTATTTGCAAGGGGTCGATCGCACTTCAGCTTAGGCGATTTCATAAATGCTAATACTGCTGCGCCGGCGCGACATTGCTTATTGTTATTTTCTTTATTTCCTGGTTTGTCAGTTTCGTTGACGGTTATGCGTTATATTTGATAGCTTAACACAAGCATTGACCTCAATATATATAAATTTATATATACATATGTGTGTGAGTATTATTGCTAATCTGGTGTATAATAATCTTCATTTCAAGCATGTATGTTTTTTTTTGTATTGGTATATTAAAGGAAAACATAACCATGGTCAAAGTGCTTAAGATTCAAATGAGAAAGTGGCGTCAACTCCATCCATTGCCTCGTTTGTTTATTATTATTATTAATGGTACCAACCTCCTTTCAATTGGAACAAAAAAAAAGATAACTTGTTAAAATTACATGTATAGAATTTTGGAAATAACTACATTTGAGATTCAATTGTAAAATATTGTCCAATTAAATTGTGCCGCTATTTTCATTTCGATGCTTTTATATGAAATTAATTTAGCCAATATATCGATACCTTAGGCAAAATTATCGCAGCTGTGGAAGTGAACGCACAAGCTTGCCAGACCTTCAAAACGTAATCATTTTTAATGCGCAGTACGGTTACACTTGCACCCTTATCGCTGAACTGAAATGTTGCCAAATTGAATCGACTGTGTTTTGTAAACTCATATACATTTCCTATAGATATATGTAAATCAACTGTTTATAGAGCCAGAGTTATTGTGAAACATGCTTGTAATACAAATTAATGGTCAGCCAGCATCAAAGCAATGACGGTGCGGGGCATCGAAGCCATTAACTTGTACATGCCGATTTCAAAGGCAGATGCATCAGCAGCCATAAAGACAGACATACGAGAGGAAACGGGCAGAACAATCGAACCAGTTGTTCCTGTTGTTGGTGGCAACAACAACGGCAACACAATGAACTCTGTGGAGCGTTATAGACAGGAATGGATACAGTTGTTGGCCAATTTGGATAAGAATCCCGAGATTCTGCGTGCAGCAGCATTCAGCGGGCAACTAAAGATGTCCAAGTTTCGGAGCATCCATTGGGCGCTTTTGCTCCGCGTGCTCAATGCGGATCATCGCAGCTGGCACGGGCAGCGGCAACAGCAGCGAAGCAGGTAATTTGATTAAAGTATCCATCATCGTCTTCACACATATACATATAAATTGCAAGTCTAACAGCAAGTCATTCATCAATTTAGATATGAAAAGTTTCGCGTGGATTATGTAAGTAATCCTCACGAGCTGGCGGTGCTGGAAAACGATGATCCCCTATCGCAGTCGACGCAGAGCGTGTGGAATCAGTACTTCAGTGATCAGGAGCTGTTTGCGCTCATACGGCAGGATGTGGTGCGAACCTTTCCAGGCGTCGATTTCTTTCGCAAGGCCCTTATCCAGAATGCCATGACTAACATACTCTTCTACTATGCTCGAGAGCATCCGTATATGTGCTATCGCCAGGGCATGCACGAGATATTGGCGCCCATCATCTTTGTGCTGTACAGTGATCATCAGTCGCTGTTGCATTTCAGTGAAATCGCCAAGACAGACATCAATGAGACACTTTTAAATGTCCTGGATGCAGCCTATCTGGAAGCGGACACTTAGTAAATTATTGTGTTAACCCTATCTGGTTTATGTATTGTAACCCAAATGCCTTTCCAGCTCCATATTTTCGCGACTTATGTCTTCGGTTGAGTCCTATTATCGCGTTTCTCGTTACGCCTCCACACCAGGCGATGACTTGGAAACGCAAAAAATGAACGAGGTGAATCCCAATCTATCTCAATTGTATATTATGCAAGTTTATTTTTGATAATTGCTTTGTTTACAGTCCTCGAACGCTGACGCTGAGCTGCAATCTGAGGCTGAGGTTATCAGTCAGCTGAATTTCATTCGTGATAGAATACTTGCCAAGCAGGATCAACACTTGCACCATTATCTCCTCAAAATGGAAATACCATTGCATATATTTGGCATGTGAGTAGCAGTTCAAACCGGTTAAGCCAACACACAAATTCTCAGTTTCCCTTTTTAAAATATACCCGATACAGTTGAAAAAAAATGTCTTTATAGAAGTTATGGTAATTACGATTTAGAAGCGGACTCTGTAAAGTAAATATAAATGCTAATTACATCGATAAGTTAAGTTGATTGAACTCAAATATATATATTCAAGATTACATTAATAGTTATATTAGTTGTATTCAAGAAAGTAATACAATTTGTATTTAAAAGTCACATTTTTAATTGGAAATCATTGAAATGTGTCTCCCTTTTCAACTAAAACTCTATTTTTTATGTTTGCAGCCGTTGGCTGCGTCTGCTCTTTGGGCGCGAGTTTATGCTGCTGGATCTGCTGTTGCTGTGGGATGCCATCTTTGCGGACAGCGACCGCTTCGACCTGCCCAACTACATTCTGGTTGCCATGCTGGTGCATATTCGCGATAAGCGTGCGTAATGCTCAATAAAAATATAGCTAATATTGATATTGATTCGCTATCTTATTTGCAGTGCTGTTGAGTGACTATACTTCGTCACTGACATACCTGATGCGCTATCCGAGCCATGTGGATGTCAACTTGGTGCTCCGACATGCTCTGCACATGCTGAATCCCAAGCAGTTCGACTATCCAGCAAATGCCTTCTCCTTTGTCTCGTTCGCAGACACTTTGCCAGCAGCCGCAACCAGCGCAGCCAGTGCACCAACAAACATTAAGTCACAACGTGGCCACACAAATTCCGAGTCTTCAACTAGTGCCAGTGGCAGCCACATTAATCGTCAGATCACCTACATGCAGGCGCGGAACGCTGAAAGCTTATCCGCATTGGCCAAGCTCCAAGAAACCAATCGCATAGCAATGGATGGCTACCTAGCAGACGTAAGTGCCGAAATTTATATTTACCACGAGGCTATTTGAAGAATATATATTATATTATATATATTATATTATATATATTCTCGATCAGTATCGAGTTTGATAAGTTGTTGGTTGAGGAACACCTGGTCGGAATCAGCCAAACAATCTGAAGTAGTACTTGATCCGCCGAAAATTGCGATCAGTTAATTAAATTTAAATGTTGTCTTGGAATATTTTACTTTTACAAAATATCCACATAAATTTAACTTAACTTTTGTTTGCTTTTGTCCCTCCAAAGAGTCCTGAGCTACTGCGCTTGGAGCTGAAGAATGCACACACTGTCATCAAAATAGCGCGCAGTAAGTTGTTGAATTATCTGTCCACTGTGCGCAAGCACATGGGCAAACAACAGGGCAACGATGAGCTCAATCGTACACTCGATGGCATCGAGGAGCTGTGCAGCTTTCTGGATGTCAAGTTCATATTTCCGCTGCATGCGCACACCACGCCCATTGACGAGGCACTCGAGGCCAACGAGCGAAAACAGCTGAATACGGCCAAAAGTGTGGTGAAGACAACAAACAATCCGATGCTAAGCAGCAGTCAACAGGTGCACGGCCAACCATTGGCCAGTAGCGGTGGCTACGAGGTGCCCGAGAATGCTTTCATGCACAATTCGACGGCTCTTCTGCTAGGCGATCGGCGGGAGATCGAGTTGTCCACCATCATGAGCGACGAAAGGCCAGAAATAATGGTGCTCCAAAATGGTCTTCCAGCGGCCGAGCCGCAACAGCGACCACAACAATGATAATGATGATAATTATAATGATGGTGATTAATCATCAATGGTGACTAAAGCTACGCATCGACTGAAACATTTTAATATTAAGCCACGTAATCATTAAGTGATGTGTGTTTATTTTTATGCGCTGCAGCAGTGAGGGGAAATACAGGAAATAAATCAATGCATATTCGAAATGCTGAAATACTTATGTATACATATAAAAACGAATAATTTGCGTGTACATATCATACTAGTATACAATATATATCATAATTCATTAACATGAAAGTAATCCAATTATAACATTAAATTTGTTGACAGAATCGGGAATTTATAGGCAAACCAAGTAAGAATGCTGTAGTCGAGTGAGCTCGACTACGATATACCCTTAACCCAGTTGTTAAATATATTCTGCTTACGTTTGCGTGACGACTTTTGCGTTGTTCGCTGCGCCCCGCAGTGCTCACTTGGAAACACAGCGCCGTCCACCTCCATTATTTTCAGCTCGTGTTCGACCGAATTTCCTTTATAATTCGATGCCATTTTGTTGCCATTGCAGGTATTATCTGGCAGTCCTATGGAAATTTCGTGTCCGCTTTCCGTTGCCATTGGAGGTTATGCTGCAATTGCTGTGCTCTTACAGCTGGAGCAACAGCGTAATGTAACCCACCACCATTCATTTAAATCGCACACTTCAAATAAACTCAAGTTGACTAAGTCAGACAAATAACTTGCATCGACATCCGTGGATCGGGAAAAATGATTTATAACTAACGAGTATACCAAATATCGATTCTATCGATCAATAAAACAGCAGAGATCAAGCTTTTTAATTTTTGGCCTACAATTTTAAAATATTTTTAAGGCAACTTATGGGATTGCTGACTTACTTATTTTTAAATGATTACAGTTATTGAATTCTTAGGTTTTTATATTTTCGTCTCGATTTTATCCTTTTTAACAAATAAATTTATTTGTCCGGCTTTAGCAACATCAGTACTGCCACTAAGCAGATAATACAAAGCGGCGTCAAATCGACTTAATATTTTTCTGACAATGTAAAATATATAAAAACTTTTTATTCATAGGGCTATTTGCATTTTATGTCGTTTTACTTAAATGAAGGGTTTTTGTGTATATGTATGTAAGTTATTTCATATAGAGTATCGCAGGTATTTTTATGTACAATCAGAAAAAATAAATCTTTCAAAATGCAACATTATTCATTTTATTTTTTTTTGTTGTACAAAATTTTTACTTAGCAATAAGTGCTAAGCATAATGTGTTATTAACCTAGGCCTTCGACTCGGGAACAGTATTCTTTGGTATACACATTAAAGTTTATTTTGAATATCAGGTTGTAACGCGGGCAACTTAATTGATATCCATTTTTGCAATTCGAGCAATGAGCTTCTCTTTAATTCGTGCAGTGTATTTCCCAGAGGATTAAATGTGCCAGTGATGCCCAATTTCTGCAAGGATTCAAATGTCTCCCGTCCCCATTCGAGGGGAACCAAAGTATCTCGCTCCCCGTGAAACATGCGGAGTTCGGGCAGAGTTCCATTGACCGACTCTCGATTAGCCAGTGATTCATAGACCACAGATTGGCGATTAAGGAACGAGGACAGTGCAAATACCCCGGCCAGATCTGTGTTTAGATGGTAACCGGTGTGCAGGGCCAGGGCACCACCCATCGAGAAACCACCGACGATTATCCGATTCAAGGGTATTCCCTGATCCACCTCATTTTGGATGAGTTGCTGGACAATATTGTAGCACTGTGACATGCTCTTTCTGCTCTCAATGGCTGCAATATTCACGGATCTCCGATCGAACCACACATTCGATAGCTGACCATTTAATGGTGTATATTTCTGTAAGGGGGCAGTTGGATATACGATTCTTATGTGCGACAGGTCAAAGTCTCGGCCGAGCAGAAACCGAACCCATTCCAATAAATTTGGACCGGTATCTCCGGAACCATGGAAAAATATCACAGACGCAGTGTATTTTCGTATCGTTGATGCACTCATTGTGCCAGAGTTATTAAAATTCTTGGAGTGATAAGCAATAAATAAATAGCAAATATAATATTGTATTACCAGCGTGTCAGCGAGTATAAAATACCAAAATCGAAATACTGAAAATCCATCCTTTTCCGTATGGAAAACTATCTCGCCGTTGCCACTCCGATGGAATAATGTGAATAATTTAAAACATATTGTTCAAGGCTATAAAGGTCGATTTATGTATTTATTAAACGACTAAAAGAATAAAAGAAATAATTAAAAAAGTTCACACAAAAAATTAATTATTAAAAAAATTAATTGTATTATATTATTATTATGTATGTATCCAATGCAATTGGGCCAGCAAAAAAAAAATAAAACAGAAAAGATAAAATTTATCTTGCAGAACGCAAACCGTTTAAATAAAATTATTATTTTCTAAAGCCGATTGTTTAAACAAAATACCTATTTAAATATGGTATGCTGGAAGTTTTTTTTTTGTAAAATAATTTTAAAGAGTACTATTAACCAATATTGGCTTATGTCAGGGAGTCAATAAAGATGTGCAAAAAATGTCTCGATTAATGAATCACTAACGCTAAAAAAAAAATGTTTTCTAGGAATATCACGAATAAAATAGACAAAGTAATATAAATAATTTTACCTTCGAGGAGCAATTAGAATTGATGGAAAACTATAGATTTAGAAGGGGTCACAAAATATCTAACAGGGGCAGATCATAAGACCCCCAAATAATAATATTAAAAATCATCCGATCCTCTTCAAACTCCACATTAACCCCAGTGCAACTCCATGAAATACTTTCTAGTATAAACATATATTTGTAAAGTGTTATCTCGTTTTCCAGCTTAAAACTACAATTGATAAGAATTTCCTTTTATCATTTCGATTCCTGCTGCTGCTGCTTTTCCAGTCGATCGCGCTTACTTTGCTGGGCATTCAAATGATCTTGTACGAAACTCTGAAAATTCTGTTCCTCTGCTTTGGATTTGGTATCGCTTTCGATCTCCTCAACTGCATCCATTTCCTGTGGCACAATAGTTGGCGCCATGAGGAAAATACTGTTGTCCGTATTGCTTGGCGGATCCTGAAAATTAAAAAAAAAAAATTTCCAAAAGTGAAATTATATAGAATTTTAATAAAGTATACTCACAGTCAAATCCAGGCCCATGGCCACCACTGTGCCCGCTTCATCGACGATTCCCGCTGGCTGTGGATTTACCTGCTGCTCGGCGAGGCGCTGCAGCCGCATCTTTTCATAGACGGGTTTGTAGTCCTTCTCATATTCGGTGACGCAGTCGAGGATGTGACTGATGAGTGGGGCATAGCCAATGCCCGTTTTGGCGGAGACCCCGCAAGTGATGAGATGCTCGTAAAAGGTGTCTAGAGTTAAGGACATGGTGCGCGTCAAATTGTTGACATAGCTGTGCTCCTCCTCGAGGGCATCCTGGAACACCTCAAAGTCCGTCATCCATTCCTGCACAAAGCTGCAATCTTTCAAGTCAATCTGGGCAAGTGGGAAAAAGCTGCTTATAGTAAATCTCATTTAGAATCATTTAGCATTTACCTTGTTGAGCGCCACCAGGAAGGGCAAACGCGTCTTGTACAGGATGGAACACGCGTAGAGCATGTTGGACATGAATGTGGTGGGGCAAGCAGAGCGCACCACATCCATCACATAGACCACAATTGTGGGAAACATGGTGGCCAGTCCCTCGGTGATAATGCTCCCAGATGCTGACCAATTGAACACCTCAATTTGCCCTGGTGTATCGATAATACACCACTTGTGGCCACGTTCGCCTGCACGACGCACCAGCTCCACAAATTTGGGCATCTTGGTGGTGAACATATTCAGAGCAGTTACGATACCGCCATTGGGACCCAGTTGGTACTGTTTCATCACCTCCTTGTAATTGACCGTGTCGCGTATGTCGATGTGCGCCGCGTACGGAACATCCCGGCACGCCGGATCCAGATTTACCACGTACGGATTGAACTTCGCCTGGGCGTGCTCAATGAGGCTCCGTGTGAATGTTGTTTTCCCGGAGCCGGCCATGCCGAGCACAATGATGCAAACGGGCGCATCTCGTATGCCCTCCTTCAGTACCAACGCATCCAGGTTAATGTCATCAATGCTGGGAGCTGCTTTACCGGCCATTCTTGCTGCAGTCTGTAGCAAAACAAATACACATGTTGAAGAATCATTCACATTCATACGTACTTGTGCGCAGGGTGGCAACACTTGCAGCGTTTGCCATATTCAGCGCTCATCTTGCGATGTGGTAACTTCATGTTTTCAATTTCAATTTTTTCTAACGGTACTCTATGTACAATAAGCAAACTAATACAGATAATGGCACACTATTCTTGTACAATTACATTCTGCGAAATTCGATTAAAGACACTTGATTTTTTTGTTATAAATTTGAAAATTCAATTTCTAAAATTATATTTTGGTCCACAACATTTTGTGAAATAAAACTAACACTCTACGGTCTTTACTAGGGTAATCCTTTCCTCAGAAGCAATATAAACTATCGCTTCGTTCAATAACCATTCTTTACAGTAGCGACCATTAAAATAAATGCTGTTTTTTATTTCGCGCACAAAAATTAAACTCGAACAGCTATTTATACAATCCACACAAACTGTCAGTGTGGCAACGCTGGAATAGTTATATTTCACTTTTCTTGACTACGTACGGATCGTAAAAATTCTGCCGGTGCTTTGCGCACGGACCTTGAAGAATAAATTAAATAACATTAAAAACATATAAAATAAAATTATTTTATAAGTCAAAATTGGATTTAATCAAATTTAATTGCTGACCTATTATTTTAACTTATCTGACCAAGGAATACCCATATTGACACACTGTGTGGCAACACTGCAACGATTTAGTTGAGAGTTGCTCGCGGTTGCGGTTGAGTGTGCTACGAGAAAAATAACAACAAACGGTAGTTTTCCCAACTTATATTCTCTTAATTTTAAATATAAGTGAAATCTGTGTTCGTGTTAAATCTGATGTACACCAATTGCTGCGTGGCAGAGGTCGAAGTCTATTCAAAATGAGAATAGCCAGTATCGAAAAGTTCCCGAATCGCTGTGACAAATTTATCAGCTGTTTTTGCTCGCACACACAGACAACAATGAAGATATGTCTTCGTTTGTGTATACACGTGATAGTTTTTTTTTTCTATATATAGTATTTTCCTTCCCAATACTGATAACATGTGTAAAACAATCAAATGCAGATTAATATTTTCAAAGTTTAGCTTAAGTGCATGGTTAGATTGTTTTACAATTCTTCCAAGTTATTCAACAAACTCTTGAGGAAATCAACAAGTTGTTTATTGGGCATGCAAACAATTCGATATGCATATATGTATATGTATATGGGTTGTGTGCATATGTATGTATGTACATGTATGTGTGCTCGTGTGTAAATGTCTTCTTCTTCATCACTTACCCTCTCTCAAATTAAACATACCCTCACACAAATGCATAGATACACGCACGCATGCAATTATGGATGTATGTGTATCTGCGCATGAACATGTGTGCATTTATGCCTGCTCATCATGATTTGACAGTATTGGTCTCTCTTTTCTCTGCATTTATTTGTATCGCATTGTTGATAACAAATAATTATAAGGGAACTCCTCGCGATAAGCAAAATTTTTATGCAAAGTCATCACAAAATCACATTTGCATGAACACATACAAATTTAATTGTATGTGTGCATTAAATACAAATAAAAAATTGTAATTACATGTGTATTAATCTTGTCAATTAGAGAATTCTATAACATTTGAAATTGAACTGTTTTATAAATACATTTGGCTTAATATAATTTGGAAATCGATATTGAGCCAAAGAATTCTTATCAGAATTCTGATCTGGTATATAGCAGACTTTATGGCATGGCTTAATTGACTGCGTTAGAAGCATGCCTGTCAATTGGAGACACTTTAAAAAAATTTACCGTATTAAGTACATTTGAATAAAACCAATTACTTTCACTTTAGTTTTAGTTATTGCCAATATTATAATAATAATAATGATTGTTATTATAATTAATATTATTATTATTATCTTATCTTATCTTTATTATCTTATAAATATTATATTATTTTGTATTTATTTATAATTTTAATTTTATTTTAAATTTAATTTAATTAAATTAAAATTTTTTTTTTTGCTGTCGACTGATTTTAGTTGACAATAAATAAAATAAATAAAAATAAATATTATTATTGTGATCTAATAAGTTTGTTCTAATGTAAGTTATGTATTCTCAAAAATGTATACTGATATGCAAACAATATGTTTAACTGACCAACAAAAATGAGTTTTTTTCTTGTTAAACAACTCAAAAATATTCCCATTTGTGAAAGCGAAACAAAAATTGTTGCTCCCTTATTAAACGTAATTAACAGAAATTAAGTGACAAATCAAAGTACATGAATTATCAATTTTTTTGTTTTGTAATCAGTCGTGTATTTTTGGCCATACTATTTAATGCAACTAGATTATTATAAGTTTTTTCAATATTAAATATTGAGCCCTTATGCACACTTATGATAAAACTAAAATACTTTTACGCTTCAGCTTAACCTGTGCCTGCCTTCTTATTATATATGTATATATAATTTTTATCTGTTTAAAGTTCGCACAACAGTCAAAATATCTGTTGTTGTGCTGCATAGCACGCAAAAAAAATTTAGTGGAATTTGAACTCATATCGATAAGAACATATTGAGCGTCGTATTTTTTTGTTGGGCAAGTATCGTGCAATTTGAAGCACACCATTCATACATTCTAAAAATGTTATAAAAAGTGACCTTTTGTACTAACGTCTCATGCTTAATTTTGAGTACAATCTCTAAGCAGACAATACAAAATCTCAAAAAAAAAAAAATAATGCAGGTTTTTTCAGAGTTCAATCCTTGTCTTTTTATGTGCAAGATGGTACTCGACTTTACGACGATCCCTGCAAAATTTTCGACGCGTCGCTGCCTATGCACTTTTTTGTCGATTTGACTCCTCTTAGTATTGTCTGCTTAGTGGTACAATGGTACAAGTGACTAGAGGAAAAGATATAATAAATAATGCAGCATTTGTTTGGTGTAATATTTAAAAAAATTGTATTTTGCCTTATGTATGTAGTAAAATGAAAACGCCCCTGATCATACCAGCAGGAATACTCGAAACTAGTATAAGCAACATTCCTGCACAGAAACCAAAGCTAAATCCTATTATGAACCATTGAACTGATGCTAGAAACAAGGATCCTGGTTCTGATAATAAATAACGTACAAATTTGGGATGTATCTTAGAAGTCTGGACAAGGATGCCCAAAAACAAATTCGTTTTGCTATTGTTGAGAACAAATGTCTAACTCAAAACTCAATATAAGTGTCTGTACATTTATATTTTCATTCATAAGAAGATATTTCAGACATAGAAGCTATCCTTATTCCAATATAGTAACTTTTTTAAATATCTTTAAGTTCGTTTATTTACCTACTCATAAGCTTTGTGAATTTGTTTATTGAAAAAAAGCCTTAAACAAAGAAAGAAAACTTGCCTCTGAATTTCTACGTATTTTCAATACTTTTTTTTGTTTTATTTTTAACAAATCAGACGAAAACAAAAACAAAATTTTTTTAAACTTTTACATAAACAATTTTCTTAGAATTTTTTAAATTGTAATTTGGCAGTTTGATATTTTATATTTTGCTACCGAAAACTAATTTATTCTGTCTTGTTCTAAGCGCGAAAAATAAATTTGAAATGTTTGTTCATTCATATCTACGTCCGGTCAAGTTTTACACATTTTGGACCACGCCCACGGGTGGCGACAACACGCTAAGATAAAGTATAACGGTTTACAATTGTATATATGACAACTGCGATTCCTGATATGTTAAGACTCTGGTTCAGGGTACCTGATAGTTGAGCTCTTTTGGCTTCATTCAATTCAAGTTAAATAGTACAATTTTTATTTTATGTGTGAACTAATCTTTAAAAACGCTGATAACTCTACATCAATAAAGATTCTTTAACAAACTTTTAAGTTTTGCGAGTATAGATTGCCAATACGCAGTATAGATTTATTTATGAAAGGAAATAATAAGAATGTAAATATTCATTAACTATTTTACACCTTCGCTGCGTAATCATGACATTTAATTCAATTACAGTCGAGCGCTGACTTTTCGTTATTGTGTTGCCTAAGCATGACTATGCACTTTATTCTCGCTATTCCACTTGGTCAATGTTCGTTTGCCATATTTAGACAACAGTTGAAATTTAGACATTGCCGATACCTGTTTTGTGGAGTGTATCTGGTGAGGATATGACAATGTTGAATTTGCTTTAAAGTAACTTTTGCGTATCTAAGAACAAAGTCTGAGTATTAAGTCCGTGTCGAAAGTTGGCTATTATTCTGCAGACTTGTAATGGGAATCTATTTTTTACATAAAAGCAAGAACTTCTTGGCTTTTCACATAAAAAACAAAAATAATTACGTTTTTGTTTTCAACTTAATAAAATTCTTTAAATGTGTTCCTATAGTAAATGAATTTGGCAATATTATTTTTGATAAAACATATTCTAGTTTCATCAGGATTGATTTTATTTACATATTTATTATCGACTATAAAACTATACACATTTTTAAAAATCTTGTAAGAAAATTAACAATTAACAATTAAATTTCATCGACTTCGAGTCGAGAAATATTATTAGTCATTTGGACTAAAATTTTGTTCATTAAAACAAAAGGGTTTTTTGGTTTTTAAAATATATGAAACAACTCAAATTAAGGTAGAATTACATTTTGAAAAAATTATAATGTAAATATATATTTCACACTCCTCATATTTATCTCTTTAGGAGGTATGGTAGTCCACTCAGCAATGGAGTTTCAAACTCCTCCAATATGTTTTAGTGTTTGAAAATAATGACATATTTAAATTAAAAAACAAGAGAGAACTTTGCAGGTGGACGTAAGCGAAATACTTTGATACCATAAGTTATATGCAGCCAAGAAATACTGTCCAATTTTGCCAATTGAGGTAGATACAAGATAGTAACTCTTCTTCGAAGTTTGGCAGCTTTTCGAGATTTTGGGGGCGGGAGTGGGTTTGGCTAAAAAAAAATAGTAGAGATGGTTCCTAATAATCTTCCTTCCAAGTTTGGTAACCTTAGCTATTAAATTGCGGGAGATATGGGCATTTATCGGTTTTTTTTTTATATAGCCATTTAAAAGTTTTAGGGGTTGGGGTGTCGGAAGGACATCGATCTTTGAAGGACATCGCCAACAACCTACCAACAAAAAATTGGTAACTGAAGCCATAAAATGGTGGGAGATATGTGGCGCTATCGATTTGCGAATATCGCTTTTCTAGCTTCCTAGTGAACGTAGGACTCCAATCTTAACACTTTTTTATTCGGAGCACTTTCAATTATATGTTCCAAGTTTCAAGTCTCTTTCTCTAAAGGTGACCAAAAAAGTTGCTATTATCCAGTATTAAAATGGGGCACCAAACAATAAATAAAATAATTAAGTTAAAAATACATTATAAATACTGTAATAAATTAATTTCTCAATTTTATGAAAATAAATATTCAAATGCAAAAATTAATAGAAAATTAATATATTTCTTATTTATATATATATTTCAATACAGACATTGAGATGAACGAACATTCCTCGGACAGTTGTTCCATCTCAACGACATGTGGGCGCTTCGAAGGTCCACGTGGAATCGATGACCACGATGCGACAGAAGACGATATGACATTCTGCATGTCGAACTACGCAAAGGAGACGCTGAAGATGATGTTCATGATGCGCTCACACGGCATGCTCACAGACGTTGTGCTCGAGGTAAAGAAGGAGCTATTTCCCGCCCACAAGGTTGTGCTATCCGCTGCGTCGCCGTACTTCAAGGCCATGTTCACGGGCGGACTGAAGGAGTCCGAAATGTCGCGCGTTCAACTGCAGGGGGTAAGTGAAGACTAGCCCGTTAGCGTCTCCAATTTGTTGTTGCTATAACAGTTGAACAGCGTACTCCATTTTGATAGGTATGCCCCACGGCAATGGCCCGAATCCTTTACTTTATGTACACGGGACAAATTCGCGTCACAGAAGTGACTGTTTGCCAGCTTTTGCCCGCAGCGACAATGTTCCAGGTGCAAAATGTGATCGACGCCTGCTGTGCATTCCTCGAGCGTCAACTGGATCCAACCAATGCCATCGGCATTGCCAATTTTGCCGAGCAGCATAGCTGCATTGAGCTGCAGAAGAAAGCCAATTATTTTATAGAACGGCACTTTATGCAAGTATGCAAGTGTTTAGTGTTATTTGCCATATTATTGCTACCCTTATTGTTATCCCTATTTTGTTGTGATCGCAGGTGTGCCAGGAGGAGGAGTTTTTACAGCTATCCGCTTATCAGCTGATCGCCCTCATTCGAAGGGACGAACTAAATGTGCAGGAGGAGCGCGAGGTGTACAATGCCGTACTCAAGTGGGTTAAATACGATGAGGACAATCGGCACTGCAAGATGGAACACATACTGGGCGCCGTTCGTTGCCAGTTCCTTACGCCCAATTTTCTCAAGGAGCAGATGAAAAACTGTGACGTGCTGCGCAAGGTTCCCGCCTGCCGTGAATACTTGGCCAAAATCTTTAAGGACCTAACGTTGCACAAATGTCCCGGTGTCAAAGAGCGCACTCCTAACACAACACGCATGATATTCGTCGCGGGCGGTTTTTTCCGTCACTCCTTGGATATATTGGAGGCCTACAATGTCGACGATAAAACTTGGACAACCTTGCCGAATCTGCGCATTCCACGTTCCGGCCTGGGCGCTGCATTTCTCAAGGGCAAATTCTATGCGGTGGGCGGACGTAACAATAACATTGGATCCTCCTATGATTCTGACTGGGTGGATCGTTACAGTGCCATCAGCGAGACTTGGCGTCCATGCTCGCCGATGTCCGTGCCACGGCATCGTGTCGGCGTCGCCGTCATGGATGAGCTAATGTATGCTGTGGGCGGCTCGGCAGGAATGGAGTACCACAACACAGTGGAGTAGTGCGTATGCCCCATCACTCGAAATGTGCACAAAACTTAACCGACTTTTTCATCTCAGTTACGATCCGGACCAAGATCGCTGGACACTCGTTCAGTCGATGCATTCCAAGCGATTAGGCGTTGGTGTTGTGGTTGTTAATCGTCTGCTTTACGCCATCGGTGGCTTCGATGGCAACGAGCGTTTGGCCAGCGTGGAGTGCTATCATCCAGAAAACAATGAATGGAGCTATTTGCCTTCCTTAAATACGGGCCGCAGCGGAGCAGGTACAATTTTTATGCTCTGAAACAATGTGCGTCATGCTGTCTGTCCGTCCGTATGAACTATTTCATATGTTGTGTGTAGCACTATAGGGATGGATGTTAGGATGTCCTTCTAGTCGATCAATTTCGACTAGAGCACTGTTGTAACAGTTAAATAACTGAAAATTAATATTTTCATTTTAGGTGTTGCCGCCATTAATCAATACATTTACGTCGTGGGTGGATTTGATGGAACACGTCAACTAGCCAGCGTGGAACGCTATAATACAGAGAACGAAACCTGGGATTTGGTTGCACCAATTCAAATCGCTCGAAGTGCACTGTCGTTGACGCCACTCGATGGCAAGCTCTATGCCATCGGCGGCTTTGACGGCAACAACTTTCTGTCTATCGTTGAGGTTTATGATCCGCGCACAAACACTTGGGAAAAGGGTACACCGTTGAACTCTGGTCGCTCTGGTCACGCTTCTGCCGTTATATACCAGCCGTCGTGTGCCAGCACCTCCATGGATTACGAGGAGGGCGAGACGCCCAAACGCGACGACAGCAATAGTGAGAGACAGACTGAATCGCCTCAGGATCCCTGTGGTAGAGGCCGGAGTCCGAACTTTTCCGATGTTACATCGAGTATGAAGTTTCATTCTTCATATGGTGCCGGGGGTTGCCACAATTGCGAAATGGACCCAAATGACAAAAACAAACGTATTAAATGTGCCTCTGAAAAAATGATGAATCCATCCACTCGATTGCGAAAAAAACTGAAATTTGACGACGACTCAGCGGGTAGTCATAATCCCGTCGGTTTTCAAATGTCCGGCTCGTTGTCCCTTCGGTCTAAGGCAAAGGACGCGTCAAGCTCCGATCCAGTTCCGCTTGGCAATCAAATCAATGCCCGCAGACAATGCATTTTAACTCCAGTTTGTAAAGCTATGCAAAATATATTACGGAAGAGCTTCGAATATCAATTAAAAAAGTATTCAGCAAACTTATGACAATTGTTTGAACCAGCACCAAGCACAGTCCTTAACCAATAACATCCATTTTGTAAATACATTATCCCAAGTCATCTACTCAGATTTTCTATTCCATATTTGTTAGTCATTCCAATCAAACATTTCACAACTAATCGATTATATATGTACAAGTTCATATTTTTAAAATGAGTCCCTCATTTCAAAAGTGTATCACTTTTCACGAAGCATCACGAAAGGTGCCAAATTATCACATGCGTTTATTATGTTTATGTTTTTCAACAAGAATAAGATATATGCAATATTTCACACATACACATGTGTGTCATTATACAACGATAATGTTACGTTAAATAGGCTAAGTAAAAAGGGAATGCTTATATTATTATATGTGTATAGCGTACGATTGATTTGGATTTTGTACTTTAGTAGATTGTATATACTTTCTAGACTTTATCTACAATTTAAATATTATTAAAAGAAAAGAAAATAATAAACATAAAACAAAAGTGCGAGAAAAATACAAGTTGCCAATTATTATCGTTGTTTTTCATTCCATGGAATGTATACCTAAAATTTGGAGGTCGTTTCATAGTGTTCAGACTTAGGTTTCTTTAAGGACACATCGATAAAAGCTAAAAATCGTTTATATTTTTGACTATACCCTCAGTCACTCGTACTGTAAAATCAAGAATATGATAATATGATTTTAGATTCTTCAGATTTCCTCGACTTTTAATCTGTTTTACCGAATACTATCTTTTATCTAAACAAACTGTTGTACTATATCTATCTAACAAAATCTTTCAGAACAAACATGATGATCTCACAATTGCAAGTGTCGTAATCTAATCGTGACCAAAATCAAACAAGATACTAAATAATCTCAAAACAGATAATTTTAATTGCCGTAAAATACATTGCAGAATGTTAAAATGTATCATGAAAGCAGAAATAATATAATAAAAAGTTATTACTACATTAATTATTTTTATTTTACTTTTTATGGGAAAGCAGACAAATAAAAACAAGAGAGAACGTTGCAGTCTGACGTAACCGACTGAGATATACTTTGATACCATAAGTTGTGTGGAGCCAAGAAATATTGTCCAAGTTTGTCTTTCAAATTGCTGTAGAAAAAAGATAGAAACCATTCTTCGAAGTTTGGTAACTGTAGATATTAAATTGCGGGAGATATACGCTCTGGGATTTTTGGAAGCGGGATACTCAGATGTTTCCTTAGTGCATTTCAGTTCGCGGTACAATTTGTGTATTCTCTGCAAGGGTATAATTATAATTGATATCCTCCATTACATTTAACAGTTGGCAACGCCAGCCTCCACTTTATGATCTCGAAAGATCATTAGCGTTAAAAGTATATGTGGGAGGGAAAGTCTTAAGTGATTTTAAGTTTCAATTTAGATATACATATTAGTACGTATATATTTTGTTTGCATACCTAAGTTAATTAGAATTTTGAATGTCCTATAACATTTAATGATTAAATAAAAGTAAATAACATTTTCAAATTATTAAATTTAATTTAAATTTATAAGTATTCACATTTTATAAATTGAAAATTGTTGGCTATAATTAATTACAGACTCCTTTGTTTGCGAGGTCGCGGAGGATTCCAGGATACAGGTGTGTTATCCGTAATGGAAACAATATTCAAACCACCAACTTGCAAACCTTTGATAGCCGACTGCAATAAAATAAAACATTATTTAACTCTATTACAGTTAGATAAGTTAAAGAACATTCACCATTCGTCCAGGCCCAAGACCACGCACTTTAACTCGAATGGTTTTCCAGCCAAGCTCAACTGCTTTCTAAATGAACACATAAATATTAATAATCTATATAAATATAATGAAACCTATAAATTTCTAAAAATCTTACTGCGCTGATGCTGACAGCCGTTGCTTGTGCAGCAATATTTGTGCCTTTTCTAGTATTTTTGAAACCTTCAATGCCGCATGAACGTATAAGTCTTGGCACACCTAGAAATAAACAAACAATAAAACATATTAGTGATATTTAAAATATATATAAGTTAAGAGACATACCTTTATAGTCCGTCACAGAGATAATTGTGTTGTTGGGCGACACCCGAATGTTGCAAATTGGCAATTCGTTAAAGGGTATGCCATTGAAAAGCTGCGTGGCCGTGCTCGCATCGGGAAAGAACTTTTCCTTTCTGTTGACAAAATGGTATTTTATTTTATTTACGTTGAATTAATAATTTATGTTTATGCATACCGGGTAATCAGCGTGTCAATATCGACAGACTTCTCACCAATTGTGCCCTCGTCCTTAGCCGGCAGAGAGGCCAGCATTTCTTTGCGATCCTCTGCCTTCTTTAAGATTGCACTTGTGTGTAAATACGAGTTTCTTGGAGCTACCGCATAATGCGCACATTGCCTCATATAATGAATTCCAGCCAAAACTGATGTTTTCATTGACATTTTTGTACAAATAAATAATCACAAATGTTTTTATGTATAATTACATCACTAGACTCGGAATTGTCTGGCAACGCTCGAATACGGCTTAAAGTGTTGTATAATGCAATTTCCTCGGACACACAAATAAACATCTTAAATTAATTTTATCTGAAAGTTTGCTTTATAAATTATGATGTGCGCTTATTTAATATATATGAGTACAATTAAACTATTAGATCATACAGAAAAATAAAAAAAAGTGAACATGCTTTGAACTTTATAAAATAATGTAAATATTAATCTATTTGCCTCGAATTGAAGACATTATGTTTAGTTCTTATTGCTAAGTCCCAAGTTTGAAAATAAAATAAATAATTTATTTTAAATATTTTTTAACTATTTTGATCTGAAGTGTGCTAAAGTCTTGTGAGCGCGCGTTTGGAAGGAAAAATTGATTTTTACTATCGATAATACAATTAACTATCGATTGTAAAATAATAATAATAAAGCGTACTATCGACAACTATTCTGCGTGCACGTGTTTTACTTGTTAAGTGCAACAGCAAATCTTGCGAAGTTAAAATGGCCCTCAAGCGATTAAAGAGTTAGTGTTTGCATTATGTTTACAATAAAATATGTTCATTAATATCCATGATATCTTTTAGCAAAAAAATCGAAGCGTTTGACTGGCAAACTCAAGCACAAAATTGACAAAAAAGTGCGAGAACACAATCGAAAGGAACGTCGCGAGGCCAAAAAGAATACGAAGAAGGGCAGTAAAAAACAGAAATTGATACAAATACCAAACAGTTGCCCCTTCAAGGATGACATCCTTAAAGAGGTGGAGGAGGTCAAGCAACGCAAGGAGATGGAGCGCCAAGCTAGCCGGGAGATGTTCAAAGCACAGCGCGAACAAAAAAAAGCCAAGTCTCTGGAGTCGATGGTCGAAGATGCTGATATGAGGAGCACAGTTCATGGAATAATGCATGAAAACGATGCTGCCGATGATAATGAGAAGAAATACAAGAATGCCAGCAGCAAAGAGCAGTCGCTGAAGCAGTACTTCAAGGAGTTTCGTAAGGTTATCGAGAATGCAGACGTTGTTCTGGAGGTAGTCGATGCTCGAGATCCTCTCGGCACCCGTTGCAATGAGGTTGAACGAGCTGTGCGCAGTGCTCCCGGCAACAAGCGGCTGGTGCTCATTCTGAACAAGGCCGATCTTGTCCCCAGAGAGAATCTGAACAATTGGATAAAATACTTTCGTCGCAGCTTGCCCGTCACAGCCTTCAAGGCCTCAACTCAGGATCAGGCCTCCAAACTGGGACGTCGCAAAATGCGCGAAATCAAAACCGAAAAAGCCATGCAGGGTTCGGTGTGCGTCGGAGCCGAGTTGTTGATGTCCATGCTGGCCAACTACTGTCGCAACAAGGGCATAAAAACATCGATTCGCGTCGGAGTTGTTGGAATACCCAATGTGGGCAAGAGTTCCATTATCAACTCATTGACTCGAGGACGCTCCTGCATGGTGGGCAGCACTCCGGGGGTGACTAAGTAAGTAATATACAATATTTAACAACGACTGCATGCATAAGTATGTACAAAATGCATTAACTTAAAAATATAAATTAATTTGATATTGAAATTTTAATTTTAAATATACAGCTATTCATATAAGTATCAACTTAGTTAATGCATAAAAACATATTCAAAGTGCAATTAAAAAAATATCAAAATCTCTCAACTATCTCAGACTCAAAATATGTTATCAAATTTTTAATTTTCTGTTTTAGATATAAACTTTTTTACTATCTACCTTTAATACTTTTAATTGGCAATAATATAATATAGCTTACTAATATATGGTTTTTTTTTCAGGGCTATGCAAGAGGTTGAGCTTGACTCAAAGATCAAGCTAATTGATTGCCCTGGCATTGTTTTTACGAGTATTGCCAGTGAAAGTAGCGCAAACTCACATGCCGTTTTAAAGAATGCCCAGCGTGTGGGCGACATCAAGGATCCCTTCAGCATTGCCGAGAGCGTTTTGAAAAGAGCCAGCAAAGAGTACTTCTGTAAAATGTATGATATTACCAACTACGACACTTTCGAAGAATTCTTTGCCAAGAAGGCTGCCAGAATGGGTAAGCAAACTTTATTTATTGTTGCCGCTCAATAATAAATCGAGAATCAAATTTTTAGGTAAATTTTTGAAGAAAGGTGTTCCAGATGTTGTGGCAGCTGCACGTAGTGTGTTAAATGACTGGAACACGGGCAAGATTAAATACTGTACACAAGCACCTGAAGTGGTCGACAATAAAAATGCACACATAAGTGCCTCGATTGTCCACTCTGAGGTGCGAGAGTTTGATGTAGAAAACTTCGAATCGATGGAGACCGATGTACTGAACCAATGCCCTGGTAAATCGGATGATGTTATGGAAATAACATCTACGGGCCCACTCGAGATACGAGGGCCTCTAGAAGATACACAGGTGGCTGTTGCAAAGATAGCTGAACATGAACCACCGGCAAAGGGTCGAAAGAGGAAATTAGACGATGATAAGAAAGAGAAAATAGATCCCGTCCTACTGTTAGAGGGTAAATATTTAAATGCATCTATGTCGTGATCAAAATGATAATTATTATTATTTATTTAGAGAATCAATCGCTTAACAAAAACATCAAAGAGATGCAAAAAAAGAAGAAAAAACAAAATGTTCGCACTGAGAAAAAAATTACAAAAATAACCGACGTTTTGGATAGTTTCAATTTGGGTTCATCGTCGACGAGTGCTGATAAATATGACTTCGACCAGGATTATGTGATTGAAGAATTGTAGTTCGTTGTATGCTAATAAAATGTATATATTCATTTTAAAATGTATATACACCTTTCTCTTTAACCGTTTTTAATTTCTCAACAAAACTGACAACCTTCTGTCTTTTGTAATATTGATTTGAATTGTTCCTCGTCAAAATTGCGAATGATTACGCTAGTGCATTCTAAAGTTATAAAAGTCCGGTCCACGGAAAAATTAATATTTCCTAAATATATATTTGTATTTGTGGAATATCGATATTATCTTTAAATTTGGCTAACAGTTGTTCAGGAGACAAGGCTAACATGATGATCTTAGCGTTCAATGTGGAAAAATGGGCATTTAGCTATGTATTGCAATTTTTTGTTTTTTTAACTATCAACTTTTAGCACAATTATATATCTACTTAAAAATTCAAGTGTAACAACATTTCGCTTCAATATTTTTAACGTGATTTTAAAATTCAACGGTCTAGCCCATAATTTGAAGATCCGTCTATATCTCCCGCAAAGGTATATTTTAATAATCCTGTCCGAAGATTTGTAAACAAAAATGCTGACCACGCTCTTCAAAATTTATTGTTTCAAATTTTAGGGTCATAGCGGGAAGAGAATCTGAGTGAAATTTGCAGGACTTAAATTTGCGTTTCCGAAAAAAGTCAAAATTTTGTTAATTTAAATGCCTGGAAACATAAGGTTTGTCAAACCAGTCTTTGATTTTACACAATATTTAACTTTTCTCACTTTGCTAGTTTTAAGAAATCCACTTAACATAAGAAAACTAATAATATAAAAGTCAATAATAAAATAAATTTTTTTGTAAAACAAGAGTCGAAAGCTTTTACAGTGTCCAAACACTTTGTTGACAAACTGTATATTTATTATATTTAGAGGTATATCGGGCTTTAATTTATTGTTATTATTAATCGACTGCCTCAGTTATTTGAGTATACAAATTTTAAAAGTTCCATACATATTGCCTTGGATTATATATTATAGTATTAATCTTGACGTTTTGGATAGTTTCAATTTGGGTTCATCGTCGACGAGTGCTGATAAATATGACTTCGACCAGGATTATGTGATTGAATAATTGTAGTTCGTTGTATGCTAATAAAATGTATATATTCATTTTAAAATGTATATACACCTTTCTCTTTAACCGTTTTTAATTTCTCAACAAAACTGACAACCTTCTGTCTTTTGTAATATTGATTTGAATTGTTCCTCGTCAAAATTGCGAATGATTACGCTAGTGCATTCTAAAGTTATAAAAGTCCGGTCCACGGAAAAATTAATATTTCCTAAATATATATTTGTATTTGTGGAATATCGATATTATCTTTAAATTTGGCTAACAGTTGTTCAGGAGACAAGGCTAACATGATGATCTTAGCGTTCAATGTGGAAAAATGGGCATTTAGCTATGTATTGCAATTTTTTGTTTTTTTAACTATCAACTTTTAGCACAATTATATATCTACTTAAAAATTCAAGTGTAACAACATTTCGCTTCAATATTTTTAACGTGATTTTAAAATTCAACGGTCTAGCCCATAATTTGAAGATCCGTCTATATCTCCCGCAAAGGTATATTTTAATAATCCTGTCCGAAGATTTGTAAACAAAAATGCTGACCACGCTCTTCAAAATTTATTGTTTCAAATTTTAGGGTCATAGCGGGAAGAGAATCTGAGTGAAATTTGCAGGACTTAAATTTGCGTTTCCGAAAAAAGTCAAAATTTTGTTAATTTAAATGCCTGGAAACATAAGGTTTGTCAAACCAGTCTTTGATTTTACACAATATTTAACTTTTCTCACTTTGCTAGTTTTAAGAAATCCACTTAACATAAGAAAACTAATAATATAAAAGTCAATAATAAAATAATTTTTTTTGTAAAACAAGATTCGAAAGCTTTTACAGTGTCCAAACACTTTGTTGACAAACTGTATATTTATTATATTTAGAGGTATATCGGGCTTTAATTTATTGTTATTATTAATCGACTGCCTCAGTTATTTGAGTATACAAATTTTAAAAGTTCCATACATATTGCCTTGGATTATATATTATAGTAGTAATCTTGACGTTTTGGATAGTTTCAATTTGGGTTCATCGTCGACGAGTGCTGATAAATATGACTTCGACCAGGATTATGTGATTGAAGAATTGTAGTTCGTTGTATGCTAATAAAATGTATATATTCATTTTAAAATGTATATACACCTTTCTCTTTAACCGTTTTTAATTTCTCAACAAAACTGACAACCTTCTGTCTTTTGTAATATTGATTTGAATTGTTCCTCGTCAAAATTGCGAATGATTACGCTAGTGCATTCTAAAGTTACAAAAGTCCGGTCCACGGAAAAATTAATATTTCCTAAATATATATTTGTATTTGTGGAATATCGATATTATCTTTAAATTTGGCTAACAGTTGTTCAGGAGACAAGGCTAACATGATGATCTTAGCGTTCAATGTGGAAAAATGGGCATTTAGCTATGTATTGCAATTTTTTGTTTTTTTAACTATCAACTTTTAGCACAATTATATATCTACTTAAAAATTCAAGTGTAACAACATTTCGCTTCAATATTTTTAACGTGATTTTAAAATTCAACGGTCTAGCCCATAATTTGAAGATCCGTCTATATCTCCCGCAAAGGTATATTTTAATAATCCTGTCCGAAGATTTGTAAACAAAAATGCTGACCACGCTCTTCAAAATTTATTGTTTCAAATTTTAGGGTCATAGCGGGAAGAGAATCTGAGTGAAATTTGCAGGACTTAAATTTGCGTTTCCGAAAAAAGTCAAAATTTTGTTAATTTAAATGCCTGGAAACATAAGGTTTGTCAAACCAGTCTTTGATTTTACACAATATTTAACTTTTCTCACTTTGCTAGTTTTAAGAAATCCACTTAACATAAGAAAACTAATAATATAAAAGTCAATAATAAAATAATTTTTTTTTGTAAAACAAGATTCGAAAGCTTTTACAGTGTCCAAACACTTTGTTGACAAACTGTATATTTATTATATTTAGAGGTATATCGGGCTTTAATTTATTGTTATTATAAATCGACTGCCTCAGTTATTTGAGTATACAAATTTTAAAAGTTCCATACATATTGCCTTGGATTTTATATTATAGTGGTAATCTTAGCTTGGATAGGGCAGTAGTACCTAAAATGGAATCTATATAAGTTCAGATTTTGTAATGCAATTTTTTTATCGAAGAGGTAGTTTGGATGTGTACTTGAATGGCCGGTGAATGATAATCAATTTTACAGAGGCGGAATAATTCTGCCAGGCACTTTGAATAAATAAAACAGATTTTTCGAATTTCATAAAAGCGAAACAGTCTTGAAATGTGTATGAAGCACGAAAATTAACGATCCAAACATAGGGCCTATAGCTGCTAAATATTTTAGTACTTACCTAAAAATATACGTCCGTAGATATTAGATATTCATCAACCCTGATATCGACACAATTATATACTTAACTGAGATGGTCATAACATAAAATGAAAATATGGAAAATCCTAGTCATAAGACAGTACGGCAACCTAATTTTTTTTTAATAAGATAAACTGCGCCAACAGAAGTTATCCTAAATGACTTAAATAATGGAAAAATAAATTATATAAATAATTCAAATCAATAATAACAAGATAGAACGTTGCAGTCGGACGTAACCGACAGCGGAATACTATTATACCTTAATTTGTGTACACAGGTGTATCGGTTTAGGGAGGTGGAATGAGCGTGGCCATCCAATTTTTTTTATCGATCTTTGGGGAGTTACCAGTAACACACCTGCAAAATTTTGCGGCTCTAGCTTGCAAATTACGGCAGATATGCGCATTTTAAATTTCTAGAGACGAAGTTCCTGGGGGCGGCGGATGTGGGCGTGGTCCAAAAATTGTTATGCCAATCTTTAGAGGAGGTTACCAGCAAATTATCTTCCAAGTTTGGTTACTCTATCTTTAAAATGTTCGGAGATATACGGAGTTATCGATTAATAATCGGAATTGTCGATTATAGGCGCAGGTGTGGGCGTGGCACCACAAATTTGTTATCGGTTCTTAAAGGCGACTACCAGTAATATACCTACCAAATTTGACGTTCCCTACTCAAGAACTGCGGAAGATATAGCCATTTGAAAATTTTAGGGGTGGGGGTGAAGGGGGCGTCGGAGGTGGGCGTGGCATATGCCGATCTTTCAAGGACCTCGCCAACAACCTACCAACCAAAATTGGTGACTGTATTCATTAAATTGTAAGAGATATGGGGATTTATCGATTTGCTAAAATCGAATTTATCGATTTTCTAGCTCCCTAGTGGACGTAGGTCCAAACCCAAGACACTTTAACTTTTGAGGGTACTTTCCAATATACGTTCCAAGTTTCAAGTCTCTATCTCAAAGGGTGTCGGAGGAACGCGCGTTCATACAGACGGACAGAAGGACAGACGGACAGACAGCATGACGGACATTGCACAAAACCAATATACTATTATACCATTTTGGTATAATAGTATAAAAATAGGGTGCTAAACTCTTGTAATATTACTTATGGCATTATAGGTTACATGAAGAAAATTACAGTGAAAAATCGAAATTTGTAAATATATTGAAATTTTATTACAAAATATTTCTTAAAACTTAACATTAAGTCTACAACTATTAACGCTGATTAAATATTTGATCATTTTGAATATATATATATACTGTAAGTATATACATATATAAGTATGTACATATACATATGCGTTGCATAAATTCAAAATGACTCAAGTCCAAGCAGTTTTTAAAATCAGCTTTCTTACTACAACATATGTATGTATGTACTCGCGTATGTACTTATGCTTTTATAAAAGGGCGTATGGTTATTATAATAATAAATTTTTGGAATTAAAATGTACTTGTGTACATATGAATGCATGTACGTATATATGAGTAGGCACTTTCTGAACTTTCACTGTTTCGAGGGCAGATGGCAAATGGCAACGTGATCTAATCTGATCTGAAATACGTATTTCTCCTTACAAAATTCGTCAGCCCGGAAGAATCAGGCATTAGACAAAATTTAATTTCCAGAGCTTTACTGGAAATGCCTTCAGCTTGCTCAAATTTGCATTTCCGTCAGATTGAAAGGCAAACGAGTATAATACTAAGGCTTGATGAAATTAACAAAAAGCAATAAAAAATCGATCATCACATCAACATAAAATAAAAGAATGCTTGGGCATGATCGATTGAATGACAAATTATGCTAAGACATTAATTGCAGAACAAAAAAAATATTGTAAATACATTTCCAAAAGACTACATTATTTTTTGTTAAATAATATGAAATTTTGTTAATTTTTGATTTCAAATCCAGTCTTTAAATACTTTACAATAGCTGTGGTTATAAATACCCGATCAAGCGCAGCTCAATGACTTCAATTATCGTAGCTTTAATAGTTTATTAAATTAAGCAACAAAATGATTCTAATCCAAGTTTCATTCGGATAGCTTCAGAATTGAGATAATCGCAATGAAACTTGGTTTACAATCGATTTGTGGTGTTTTGAATATTTAATTAAATTTAGATATGACCAGATGGACTCATTAATGCAAATTAAAACTAGTATGATTACAAATTGTATTTCATAAGAAATCAATTTATATTTGGCTTTTAAGCAAAAGCTTGTTTGATCGGTTTAATATAACACTTAAATTTTGTCAAACACATAAATCAGAATTAAAAAACAGCTAAACGCTTCGGTGATTAATAAACGTACGTGATAAAATCAACGCACCACTTAATAATGGATTTGCGAAATAAATAGAAAAAGTAGAATGGGTTAGAGAATGCTTTTGCACTGTTAACGAGTAAAATGAAAACCGGGCTAACATTATTTGTACTGAGTTGTTGAGCTCCCACTAGAAAAAAATAATATGTGAATTCAAAATTCATCGTAAGCCATCATTACAACAATGAATTTTGAATGTCTACATGCGTAACGGTATTATGCTTTGTATTAGAGCGATTAATTAATTATTAATTTCGTGAAACGTGTTTTGTTTTCTTACTTTATAAAATTAGATATGAACATGAATATTACAAACACATTTAAAATTACCGAGGTTGAGTTCTTTCTTTGTGCCTGCACATACATACTTGAGGTGTGTGTGTGGTGTTTGTGGTGTATATGGTGTGTGTGGTGTGTGTATGTGTACATACATACATATGTAAGTGTGTACATACATAGAGTGAATCACAGGATTTTAATTGTAGCTAATTTTAGCTATGTTTAACAATGAATTACTATTTGAATTTAACACATTTAACATTTCTAGCTTCGTCGTTGCGCATCATGCTTTATACATAAGTTAATTTCGATGTGGCATTTAGCAATTAATTGAAACATTTCTCGTAATAGGTTTAAACTTTTAAAGTATCATACATATATATATATATATATATATATATATATATATATATATATATATATCATATATATATTCACATATATATCATTTGCAGTCCATTGTTGTGTGGCCTTCCTACTTGCTTGCTAATCAGGTTGCCGCAATTTAAAACTCCTTGTATTAATAATTGCCGGTAGTCTCAAGATGCACGCCTTACTGCTCAGCCTCGTCAACAGGTTCTGAAGTATTTGTTGCAGTTGCCGCGACCGCCGCAGCACATGTGGTGGCCTACAACACATGTGATTGGTGGAGTTAGTGGTGCTGGTGGTGGTAGTGGTGGTATCAAGCAAACGTGGCGCAGTTGCAGCGCCCGTCGGCTGCTGCTGGCACTGTCACCGCAGTTGACAGAAGTGCACCTCCAGCCAACAAGGACAGCCCATGATGTCCGGCCGCTTGTACTCGTTGCCCCAACCTTTTTCAAAGCTAATCTTCATGCTAAAGCGATCAATTGGTCCCAGATGCGTCGGTTGCGACTGCTGGCTAGCCAGCACTAAAGCCCTGTTAATGGATGGGAGGAGTTAGTAATATTTCTTTATTTCATTTAATTTAATATATTCACCTGTGCGTGTCGAAGGCTTTGAGACAGTGGCCAGGCATCACTCTGCATACCCGATCCATGCGTTCGGCCAGTGTTGGGGAATCCACGAATACTGGCACATTACTGCGATTGTAGATCCAGACGTCGCCCTCTTCCACACTTAGAGTTACACCTGCAACAAAGTTATTTGCATTACCACATCTATCCGTATCCGAAATCAACTGATTTTACTTACCCAGACCGACTTTTTGTCGCGTGCTTTGCACAGAATCGCGTTGACTGCCCCTGCCATGCAATTCACGCAAACAGAGGCTCTCTCCGGCACAGTCGAGGGGACCGTCTGCGTGAATATTGAGCACTGGCTTCGTGGCGTGGAATAGCTCCCCGATGCGCTGAGCCTGCTCCCAGTAGGCAATCTGGCACCACGCTCGCGTAAAGGCGCTTCGATCTAAAATTGAAAGAGAACAGCTTAGTCTTAGTTTTAGCATTACCGAAGAGCAGCTCAGTCTTAGTCATAAAACGGCTATTGATCGAAGGATCGACACACATCGGCCAAATTTGGCGCGTGATTTGAATTCTTATCAATTCCTTGACACTATTGGGAGACCAGTGTGATTAATATCTTCTACTGCTACACACGTTACTGCTACAAACAAAAAGATTTAGTTTTCTTTACATGTGTAGGCAATTTGTTGTACTCCCAGTGATCTTATCAAAATATATAATTATTTTTCCACATATTTTTAAATTTTTAAAATATTAATTTATGTGTAATCTTTAGCTTTCAAAATTCAATGTTTGAAATATTTATAAATTACTGTCGTCACATTAAATAAATAAATAAATACATATAAAACAAAATAATAATTAAAAACAATAGAATTCAGAACAGATTTAAAGTAATTGCAAATGCATGTTAGCTATTTTTCAAGAATGGTTTTTTACTTTTAAAAGCTGTAAAGCTATAGCTTTCCCATCTGAAAGGGAATTAAATTAAAGGCGTGTTCGACACAACCTGGAAAAGGGGTGCATAAGCAATGGGACGGAATGGTAAGTTCACGTAACTGTGATTGTAAAGCCTAGCTAGTTATAACCGTAAGATCAGTTAAGTTTACCCACAGATGTTTATTTTGTATGCATACCTGTATACATTTAGTTAACTTATGTACATACATAATTGAATGCTCAAATTCAAATACATGCATACTAAATATGCTGGAAATTTTAATTACTCAAGCATTATCGTCAAAATATGCTGCATATTAAATAAATATTGCTCAGATACCCCACTGCCTGTGTGAAAATCCCATTGCTTGCAGTTCAGGAGTATGGACGAGTTGGTCGAGTAGAGGGAGGGTGGGGCGCAGCAGGTTTCTGGCGCCGCCAAATGCCGCCACAGTTTTGGCACCCGCCGGAGACGACGGCCGCATTTGCTCGTATTTGAGACGATGTGATGCTTAGCGCCGCTTGCTCGCTCGGCTCTTGTTTTGTATTCTTCGTTAGATATTTAGATATATATATATATATATATATGCATATATACAGACACATGTGTGTAAGTACATAAAGAAGTGCGCATCCACGGGGGCTATAACACAACACACAACATCATCTTTAAATTTAGAACATTTTATATTCTACCTGTGCGTGTGTGTGGCCCCAGTGTAAGTTGGTAGTTTTGTTAGTGGCCACACATGTCGCTGTTGTAAGTATGTATATGTATGTAAGCATGCATGTAAATACATCACACATACATCGCTCCCGTTAAAGTCTTTGCCCAACTCCAATTACCATCCTATTGATACGAAATTAATCCCATTTCAAATTTTCATCCGAATTGCAATTTTTCTACATTTTTTCAAATACTAAAATTTTGTATTTCTAAAATAAAAAAATAAAGTTGTTTAACAAGTATTCCTTAAATAAGTAATATTTTATGAGTGCATTTAAATTTTGCTTTTCAGGTGAGAAACATTTATCACCTGCAGTTTTTGTTCATTTTATTTGATATTATCTAATTTAAAATAATGTTTAAACATTTTTTTATATAATTTTTAAAATGGAATTTTTGCAATATTTTTGGTTGATATTATAACTTTATTATTTGATGTTTCGTTTCATTTGTAACTTTTACAACGCCTTATTTTACATATCCTTGATGATTCAGCTCTCTTCTTTTAATTACATTTTCAATCTCCTGGAAATACGTGAGCGCACTTAGCTATGGAAAACTTTTCTTAGTCTATCAATTAAAAGACTTGTTTATATTTTTCCATTACAAGTCTCACTTTTGCTCTCTTTGCTTGTTATTAAACTACTAGCATTTAAAATTTATTGGTCTGGATTTTAATAAATATCGTACCATTTTACACTTTAATGTCCATAGATGTCTTTATCTCATTTTTTGTATATAATTTCAAATTTTAATTTTTAATCATCTTTCGATTTAACAGTTATTAACTATGCATTGTTTATCTATAGTTCAGATGAATTATTTAATATTGTTTTTTTAAAAACTTTGTATCATTTTACTTTAAATTTAAAACGTTTAGTCAATTTTTTTTAATTAGAAAATATACAACAAAAATTTATAAGTAAAATTCGTGAAGTTTCTAAAGAAATTACTAAAACATTGTACTTTTATCTTTTACCTCTCTTTCTCGCGCTTTTCCCCTTACCTTAGTTTTCTGTAAATTAATCATTAGAACTTTTTGGTCTGATTCTGAGTTTTCCAATTTGCTGCATTATATGTTGCATCATTTTACTTTCGAGTAACCAAAGATATTTTATTTTTTAAATGTTTTAATTTTAATTAATTTCAATTTATTCTTAATTTTCGCATTTTCTCATTTTTACCAATGAATTACAGTTTATTTGATTGCCATTTAATTTGAATGCCTAATGCAGACTTATAATTTTCAAAATTTTTGGAAATTTGATATTTTCAGCAAAATATAACAAAAAGATGGAAATTCTTTAAATATTTCGAACATCTAAAGAAAAAATTTTGCAACTGCAAAATTCTTTGGGTACAAAAAAAAAAAAAAACAAATAACAGCTTTCCACCAAAAACCGCCTACCCACATCAAACTTGTTATACCCTGAACCCATGGCTAAAAAGGGTATAATGATTTTGTTCAAATGTATGTAACAGGCAGAAGGAAGCATCTCCGACACCATAAAGTATATATATTCTTGATCAGGATCAACAGCCGAGTCGATATAGCCCTGTCCGTCTGTCTGTCCGTCTGTATGAACACGCGAATCTCAGATACTATGGGAGCTAGAGACTTTAAATTTGGAATATAAGATAACTGCCTCAGTTTCGGAATTATTGATACATTTAGATTTCAGATAGCAATAAATTCCACATATCTCTCACAATTTAATGGATACAGTCGCCAATTTTGGTTGGTAGGTTGCTGGCGAGTTCCTTGAAAGATCGGCATGTGCCACGCCCACCTCCGACGCCCCCATCACCCCCGCCCCTAAAATTTTCAAATGGCTATATCTTCCGCAGTTTTTGAGTGGGGAACGTCAAATTTGGTAGGTATATTACTGGCCTTTAAGAACCGATAACAAATTTGTGGTGCCACGCTCACACCTGCGCCTATAATCGACAATTCCGATTGTAAATCGATAACTCCGTACATTTCCGAACATTTTAAAGATAGAGTAACCAAACTTGGAAGGTAATTTACTGGTAACCTCCTTCAAAGATTGGCATACCAATTTTTGAACCACGCCCACATCCGCCGCCCCCAGGAACTTCGTCCCTAGAAATTTAAAATGCGCATATCTGCCGTAATTTGCAAGCTGGAGTCGCAAAATTTTGAAGGTGTGTTACTGGTAACTCCCCCAAAGACCAGCTACCTAAACCGATACACCTGTTGGTGTAAGTCGATAAGCCCATATATCTCACGCAATTAGACACCTTAAGTCACCAAATTTTAAATGTATATTGCTAGTAACACCCTTCATAAATGTGGAAAAAAAAAATTTGACCACGCCCACTCCCGCCCACAAAAAACGAAAAATGCCTGTATCTCACGCAATTTAAGAGCTAGTTACCAAACTTAGAAGGTATATTACTAAGATCGGGCCACGCCCACTCCAGGCCCCAAAACCGATAAACCTATAATGTATTTAAAGCTTGGTTCAGGGTATATGGTAGTCGGGCTCACTCGACTACAGCGTTCTTACTTGTTTAATTTAAAAAATTACCGATGCTTCCCATTTGGGAATTATATGATACAGTTGTCTGTTATTTTAATGTTTTCCCAAATATAATAAAAATCGAAATCTAATGAGTTTCGTAAATTTATTTTGATGAACTGTTGACATACAGGTGAATTTCCTAAACAAATTCGATGCATGAGCTGCTCATTCGAATAATGCAGAAGCCACTCTGTTATTTTTCGTTTCGAATATTCCATAAAAAACAGTGAGAAAAAACATATTGTTCAATTTGGTGTCGGCGGCGTTGGCGGTTAGCGCCATGAATGATATCATAGTCATAATGCCACTACCTCCGTTAACCCCCTTCCCGACTGCTCCAAACAGCGTGTGGTGCCGATAACCGGCCGCAGCCAATTCACAGCCACTCCTCCGGACACCCGCCCGACCGACCCGTAAGACTCTAGAAAACTGTTCGTAAGTGCAGATTTTTGCCTTCTACTTCGCCGTCCTCGTCGCCGTCACCGTCGCCGTCGTCTTCTCCTCACTCTTATTCGCATTCGCCTCGCACTGTTTGTATTTGTTTTTCGCTCATTATTTATTTTCGTATCGTTTTTGCTGTTTTCGTTTAAAAGTTAATATCAATATAGAAAGTGACGAACTGACGCGGCAAGCTGGCGCCATGAACGAACAACTGCCTGCCTGACTCGGCCCGTGCCGGCGTGCTCAAACACACGCACGCGACCGCATACACAACACATACACATACACATACGGTAAATAAGCAGCATAGAGTGTGTATGCTTATTTATTATACTCACCATACCCATACATATATGTATGCATGTATGCATGTATGTGTACAGACGTTTGGACGTATGGATGTGTATGTATAAAAATGAGCACAAAAACGAGGTTTTTTCGCTTGCTCTTTCTCAGTACTCAAAAAAAAATGAAAGAATAAGACGCTCCGAAGATAAGAACAAAAGAGATCAAGAAGAGGCCACGTTTCGTCCGTTCAAACAGAAACACAAACTGAACTCACCTTTTCCACTAGTGGTGAAAGACTGGAGGCAATCCGACGCCTCCTTTTTGATGATGCTCGTCGAAATACTTCGGCTGTGTTGGGAGCTGCTGTTGCTGTTGTTGTTGTGGTTGATGCCTTGAACGGTCCACGACGCTGACGACGACTGTTCGTTGTTGTTTTGAGTGTTTCCCTCGGAATCTGGGATTAGGGTGGACATGATTTCAGTTTCATGGTCAGCGAATCTCAAAATTCATTAAGAAACCTACCTGTATCTCGGAGTCTCAGCATTTTTGAGCGCTGATAAGGCGGGGGTGCAAGTTCTGCAAATGTAATCAAATGTTTAAGTTATGCAATTGTTGTAGAATTTATACATATAAATGTTTATATAAATGTGTTTACGTAATTAAATTCTAACAAACAAAAGTGCTTAAGTCAAGAGAGCTAGACTAGTACATACCCTATAATTTAAAATATTTACAAATTCGTGCAACGGGGAAGTTGCCGATAATATGGAAGGAAATTGATCTTGATCTTAATACGAGAATTTATATTAAGCCAACAAATTTGTTTGTGCCTAACGTCTAAGTGTTCATATGTAAAAGCAGAAGGAATCATCGGATATATCGAAAGTGCTTAATTGCAACTTACATATCTCTCAAATACCATCTTGAACTTTTCTAATAGTTACAGAGTAAATGCCTAACTAAAAGATACTCTGTACCTAACCCTAACAAACATTATCTAATCATATCTATCGTTATGTTGGTGAAAATCTTTATGTTCGCAATGTCGTCTAGATTTAGACACAGATTAATTTGTGTACATAACATTATTAATTATTATATTAGGAAACTAAAATATTTTTCATTTATTATTATTTCCTTTTCAATCTCATGATTTATGATTTTAAATAAATCAAAAGATTGAATAGGATTCTTGTGGTCAGCTGAACAGCAATTGTAGGGCAAACTCAGAATACGGATTTAACAATAAGCGATCAATAAATAAATAATTTTTTATATTAATTGTAAGCGGTGTGAAGAGTTAACCAAGACAGACACCGGGTTAAACTGCGCGTGTTTAAGACAAGCTGTGAGCGATGAGATCATGCCTAACAAAAATAGTACAATATTAGTATTCGAGAACACAACACACACAAACATATAAATACAACAGAAACCGAAGCAAAGCATAACAAAAACAAAACAAAAAGTAAAAACAAACCAAAAAAAACCTTTCTTCGATAGTGCATTACTAAAATATACCCTGTAACTAGATAATACCATAATTTTATTGTGGAATGTAAACAATTTGGTATGTATGTTGGCAGTACTTTTTCAACATTCTGTACATTCGTTAAGTCTGTTGCGAATGTTTGAAAATCATTAATTTATTGAAGTTTTTTTTAAAGAAAAATTAACGCATTTATTAAATGATTATATAACAAGCTAAGTTACACCTAAAATTTTAATAATGCATTTTTTTTGTAATTCATTTTAATTTAAATTTGAAAGCAAAATATCCTTTTCAAATTTTAAATTTGTTTTTTTTTATTATTCTGTCGAAAGCACAACGATCGATCAACCGTTTTATTTAAATCATCTGATAACTTTGCCATTCACACAAAACGGCAACGGAGACTCATAATGTAATCGCGAAACGTTAAGAATGTTTAGGTCCGAAATTTTGTGCTTCGCGGAATCCGACTATAATAGACATTCGTATATTACTCCAAACTCCTTAGAAACGGACATTTTTATTGGTAAAACCGATTTAATTAAGATCCGCAAGATAGGAGGAACCAAAATTAGAATCAACAGGGATTCCAAGAATTTCCAATTTAAAATTCAGTTTCTTGTTTGCAATGATACTGAACACGTTTTCATAACTTAATCGACAATTGATAAGCGATGAAACCTAGAAAGGCCTCGCAAATTATATCGACACAATGCATATATTTCCAAGAACTTTAAAGAGTCAGCTTGGAGATATATTACGGGTAGCTTATATAAAATATATACAATTTTTTTTAATAGATTCTCAAGAATTAAAAATGTAAGAGATTTCAGCTTAATTATTGTTTTAACAATGTTAACATCTTTTTGCCTAAAAGCCACATAAAATCACAACCAGATACTTCATTTTGCCATTTTGCTCGATTATAATAATCAAAGTAGATCAATTAATTCTATTCATTTGGACAATTAATTTAACTTTAAGTACGTCCGACACAAACAAGTATTTTGAATTAAATTCACACATAAAAAGCAAGAGAAAAAAATGTGCTTGTCAAAATACAAAATTAAGCAACAACTTTTGTTGTGATGCATTTCATAAAAAAATACTTTGAGTGCTAATGTAATTAAACATTATAATACAGAAATTAAAAGAGTGTTCTACTCGAAAATACCCTGTTCGCGCTCAAAAGTATCTAATAATTTGATTGATTCGATTTTCAATCCTCATCGGCAATACATTTAAATTGATTCATAGCTGACGTTAATTTGGAATCATATTAAAATAATTTTAAAAAAGAAAGTTATTCAGTAGATTTGGTATTTATGAGACGCCTAAATACGAATGTGATTATATTCAATTTTAAAAGTAATCGCCTTTAGTTTAGTATACCCCACTGGTTCACTAAGGGGTATTATAAAAAGCAGCCAGCAACTTAAGCGGAGCCAGGCCAAACATCAGCCGCGGCGAAATAGAAATAAATATAAATAAATAATGTTTGCATATCAGCCGAAGCACCACAGCACCACCGCACCACTGGGGACATTTTATTGGCGCACAACAAGTCGTTTGATGTGCGGCACTTGCCGCTCTGGGAGCGGAGGAAGCTGGCGCTACACACGTCAGCAGAGCAGAGGCAGTGTGTTGTTGTGCCTGGCTGGTTAGCTCCATTACCAGTTAAACCTGATTACGTTTGCTGCTCCCTCCCGCTGCCACGCCTCACCCCTCCCTCTCTCTGTCCACCGCTTGGACAATTCTTGAAGAGCTAACACGAAAAAAAGCCAAGCCAAACGCAGCGGCGGCTGGCATCCGATCGATCTTCGAGCAGACCGCTAAAAATCAAGTGAGTTTTGCTCACCTCGGCTGTATTCACCTGTATTCAACGACATGGTTTGATTGATGGGATCGTGTTTGCACAAAATGAGAGAGAAATATAAACGCTGCATTCGATAGCCATATTTTGATATCGATGTCGGCCATGACAATACCCTATATCTATTATTTATGTTTCAGCGTGTCAAACTGGAATGGTAATGGGAAAGGAAGCCGCGTGCTACTACTAGAATTTAAATTCTAGATTTTTATTTTTTTTTTAAACGTTTCCACTTATTTTTATTACCAAAAATATCAAGGTATAAATACGTAATCAAATACCGTAAAAAAGTTGTCAAGAATCGGAACCAAAATTAGTTTAGCCTTAACACCCTGGTTACAACAAGCTTCTCGACAAAATTATAATACGCCCCGGTAAAAATGCTTATATTCACATTATAAAAAAAATGTTTATAAAAGATTATCTGCAATCAACCATTCCAATTCGTTGACTTTATCTTTAAAATGGTGTGCAAATAAATAGGTTTTAACAAGGGATATCTGACGTAGGCGTATAAAACGTTTTGTATAAGCGTATATAGTGTAAGCTTATCTAGTTTCAAGGGCGTCGAATAAGGAATGTGCCACGGGTCAGTTTTTGACTGATTGGGGAGAATTTCACATTTGTTGATACCCTGTAAGGTAAATTATATAAACATTTCTTGTCAAGATTGTGCTGGTGGCAAACATTTCTGGCAGTTGGGCAGCTACGCAACGTCGCATCACAATAGTCTCAAATTTCACCTTCTGAAATCCAAAACTGGATGATTCAATGCCAAATCAATGCTTTCGATAAAAATTCAATCAACAGCAAAATGTTGGTTCATGGTCGATCCGTCTTTCTATCCCATATGTATTGAATATGTGCAAAATTTTTGTATGCCCGAGACAGTTCAAGTTTGTTTATTTTATCGATAACATATCTCCCACAATTTTAAAGAAAGTCACAGCCAGCTGGTAGCCCCTTCCATGGATCGGCATATATATTTTCAGACCACGCCTGCAAAGCCTGTATTTCCCTGATTTATATTTCAAATACTAGGAGGCTGTTTCGGAGTTTTTGTGGCACCTGTTACTAGGTGGTGTTACTTATTGGGATCAGAGTATTTCGCAGTCGGTTACGATCGATGGCAAAAATCTCTTGTTTCATTTAAATTTAAAATGCATTAATATCAAAATGTGTTTTGAATTGAATTTATTTTCATTTTGTTTGTTTTTCTTTACATGAACCTACCTGAATCGATGGGGTAAGTCATGCGATACCAATGCAGTGGGTTGCAGCAGACGTAGACGTAGTCGAGTGCACTGGGGCAAGTGGGATGTCGCCTCAGCTCGTCGGCATTCCTGAGTTCGGGCCAGAAGAAGAGCCTGCATGTGAAGACGTGCTGCAGCTCGTCGCTGGCTGAGTTGGACTTGATCAGGATGCACTGGAGATAGCTCGTCGTCGAGACTGATGATAATGTGAGGAGGCCGCCGTTGCACTTGGCATGCGACGTTGGTGATTCGACACGACTTTTCACCGCTTGGATCAGATCGGCTATTTGTTTGCTCTTCAGCTTTTTCCACAGCGTCTCGAAGCTTTGGTAGTACAGCAGATTGGTAGCAGGTTGCAGCAGCAAGTTGCACGTTGAGCTGGGACGCTGACGACTCAGCAGTATTTGGCGTCTGCTGTCCGCTGATCCACTGCTCGAGGAAGAGTCTGTCGTTGTCTCGCCGCCGCCGCAACAGTTGCGCAGAAACATATTTGCCGCTGAAATCGCAAAGGATGCCGCACTCGCCGCTGTGGCACAAACATGACCGTTTTCGTCGCTTGATGTGCCGGCGCCAGCATTTGCGTAGTTGCAACCATTGTCGGTATAGGAATAGCTCGAATATTCGTCCATCGCTGCTGCTTCGGTTGCCAATTGATGCTGAGGCTGCTGCTGATGCTGATCCTGGATTTGTGGCAAATAGCAGGGGTATATTGTGTAGCTGGGGGGTGGTGGTGGTGGTGGTGGTCTCGTGTGCAGCTGAAGGTGGCGTTGATGTTGAGGGTGAGGCGGCTGTGGTTGCTGTTTGGGCATCATCTGTTTCCCATACGCATCGCACGTTGCGCCGGTGTTCTCTGACGCATAACGCCATAGTTCTCTTCTTTTCTTGTCGCTTGGGAATCTCATGGAGGGACATCAAGTTATTTGGTAACATCGATCCTTATCGTATGCGCATTATTTGAATTGATCAAATTTATTGAAAGTCGAGGCTTTGCTTGGCTAATGATTTGTGCGGTGGGTCTTGATTCCTTGGTTTGTTAACTATTAAGCAAACTAACTATTAAGCCAACACAGACATATAATACATATATATATATATATATATATATTATATATGCTTATTTGTATGTTTATATTTGATTTTGACTAGAGCTCCGATTCGTGGTTTTTAATTTCCTTTATTATCTCGTTCAATAGGCTTTCAGCCCTGATATGCTCGTGTTGGTAATTTATGGTTTTGTTCTCTGCAATAAAAAAGGAGAAAACCAGTTGATTAATTTTGGATTCGACACGTAATCACAATTATAGCCAAGTAAGTATGATATAGTCGAGAGAGAGCGACTTGGGCACACCCTAAAACCAACTATTTACCTATCAATACGTTTAAACGACGTCCTACACTCAGAAAAAAAAGTTGACCTGATTTTTTGAAAAGCACCTTTAAAAGATTTTCTTGTTTATAAAAATAATTTCTAAATATAAGAAAACATTTTCTTTTTAACTAGAAACTAACTAATTTTAGAAGAAAAAAAACAATATGACAATTAGATTTATTTTTTCTACATTTAAGAAAAATGTACCGTCGAATTTAGAACAAATAATAAGATGAGTTATCGGAAACGTAACGGAAATGTTTTCCGAATTTGATATCTTTTTTATATTTTTCGGAAATATGCTACAATAAATTATATACCAATATCCTGACACCTTCGTAATTGTTTGTTTTTTAAGCCATTTAAAGAGCATTTTGTGCATTCGGTAATCTCCTTACTCAAGCAGCAATGCTTTTTCCAACGTTCAAAACATTGACGAAAAGCTCCGACAAATAAGACAGAAATATTGCATCAGCCCTTTATGATTCATATTTCAAGCTGAAGTTTGTGCGATAGGAAGGTTTGCGGAGCTTAACCTGGTGCGCAACTATCGGAATACGGATATATCCATCCTATCCAATAACCAAGCAGCGACAAATGCAATTATTGGGACAAAAATTAATTTCAAGGGTAGTCCTTGAAGCACGATCCAGACTTGACCGTCTCGCGACAACCAAAAGGCTCACCCTAAGATGGGTCCCGGGCCACACGGACATAGTAGGGAACGAACTGGCCGACAGGCAAGCAAAATTGGGGGCAGAGAAACCCCTAATAGGACCTGAACCGCATTGTGGCATCGGAAGGCACACAATACGGCAGGAGCTTAGAAACAAAGAAAGACAGAGGAGGCAACGGAGCTGGGCAGAGGCACCAGGACTCCGACAAGCCAAATGTCTTCTGGGTGGCTATAATCAGAAGCGGTTGAGGCAGATAATAGCTATGAGCAAAAACCGTCTTAGAATACTCACCGGTCTACTGACGGGACACTGTAGACTAAGAAGTAACCTAGCCAAGCTAGGTATAATTAGTAGCGGACTCTGCAGGTTCTGTGAAGGCGAGGAGGAATCCTCAATGCACATCCTAGCAGAGTGTGCCGCCTTAGCAAGGACGAGATACAACATCCTAGGGATGCATGTCATAATGAGCAATGACATAGTAGCCCTCAAAGATTCCCAATAAAGATTCTAGCATTTGTGCAGATTGGGTTGATGGAGGAGCTTTAAGTCCAGAAGGGGGCACAATAGACCTATCAGGTCGCAGTGCACACACCCCCAACCTAATAATAATAGTTTATGACTATTTTTTGGCAACCGTTGAGGTAGTTATCTAGAAAATGAATTAAACCTGAAGACTTAGTATCTAGATAATATAGGATCTACCAAATCGAATCGGTTAATGATTTATCAATTTATTTAATGCCGACTAATATCTGTTGAAAACACAAAAGGCAGACAATAAATTAGAATAGATTTTTGGCCATTTAACATTTGAATATTGAAATTAATTTAATTTAATTTAATTTTATTCTATTCTCTTTGTATTTTTCTGTATCGACTGATATTAGTCGACATTATATAAATAAATGAATTAACTAATTTTGCACTAGAGCTTTAAAATACCTTTTCAAATACATTTCGAGAAAATAGCGCTTTAAGCTTATTAATAAAAGTTGAAATACCAACATATTTGCTCCCATATTTTTGTCAAAAGCTATTCGATTTCCGAATTATGTTGATGTCTTTTCAATCATAAATTAAATACCCGTTTCTTCACCGATCTCCCGAAATAACGTTAGTTCATTTTATTATTTTTTATTCCAACCGAAAAGGCTTCATATTTGAAATTTTAATTTTATTTATTGCCAGATGTTCTCCCTTCTAAGAGAATAATCAATTTTAACGGGTATTTAGCTCAAATAACCATATTATGAAATTTTAAGCTTTCTAGTTCAAAATCTTCAAGTAACGTTTAGTTAATTAATATAATATTTTTAGTACACCTTTATGGGAAAATTGAAAGGTTTTTTTCAAATTTCCGAATATCAATTTCATGAATGTTTCATATGTATGCACTATCTTCATTTCTTTTTATTTTTATATGTTTAAATAATAATTAGTTTATGTAAATAAAACTCGTTAAATTATTTGAACCAGTTGTAAGAGATCCATTTAATAGTTGAAAAATAAGAAGTAAGATAAAGATATAATAAAGTTCATTTCCTTGAAAGATAAAAAATGGAAAATATGATTTTTTCTTGTAAGTTAAATAAATGAATCTTAGTTAATTTTGTAATTAGTTGTAATAACTGTTAACTGTTTAACTGTTGCAAAATAGGAAAAATTATACACAAAAAAATATGTGGAAATAATAGACAACATAGATCTATGAAAACCCGATCGAAACAAGATGAAACTCAAATAATAAACTTCAAACATTTTTTTTTTGCACATTTCAAAATTCGTTGGAATTTTGAAATACTTCGGCACAGGAATTAACTGACTGAGAATATTTCAACTTCTTTTCTTTCTATAGAATAGCTCAAACGAAAAAAAGAGGAGACGAGAAACATGGCGCATGAGTAATCAGGAAAGGAATGAAGAGGAGAGGATCAGACAACAGAGTAGCAGCATCACTCACACAACCACAGATAGAGTCGAGGCTGCCAGAGTTAACAGAGCCCAAATAAAAAAAAAAAAAAAAAAAACTGTGGCTGGCCCCCTACGATCATCATCATCATCAGCAGGCAGGCCAGGCAGAAAAGCAGGCATTTCTTGCGTTCCTTATCGCGACGACAGTGGCGCCGACGCCAACATGACGGCACACATATATTTATATACATACATATATACATGCCTATTTATGTACAATGTATAAACATATCTACATATATGCATGAATGTATGTGCGTATATATACTCACACACACTTACTCAATTTGCTTGCGTGCCAGCAGCGAAGGCAAAGCAAAAGGCAGCGACTCGACGCGCGAGGCGAGACGGCAACGAGGCACAGGCGCCACAGTGGGCGCCACTGACGTAAACGTAATAAAAGAAATAATAGTAACGATGTCGGCGGCGGCGGCGGCGTCGTCGTCGCAATGGCGCCAGCAATATAAACTTATATCAGACAGACACGAACAGCGACAACGACAACGACGACAGCGCCAGAGAGCTACAGTTAATGCTATAGCGACCGACACACGGGCAGACGGACTGACGGTCGTTTGGTTCGTCGTTCATTCGTTCGGTCTTTTGGTCAGCCGGTTTGACAAGTTGAAGAATCAACTATTTGTGAGGTGAATTGAATCAAGAGAACAAGAGAGGATAGAGAGAGACCTGAGAGACTGAAGGCAAGTGCACAGAAGAGCGGAGCATTTTGTAGGTGTGTGTGTGTATACGAAATAGTATGCGTATTTTTGTGTGTATGCTTTAACGAGCATGAATGTTTGTGTGTGTGTGAGAACGAAAACACATTTCCGAATTCTTCTGAAAATTCAACAAGTATAAAAACGTGAGTCTGCGATAGCACCCAATTGGGGGGAGGGGTATGCTACACAATGTGGAACAAAGAAAACACACAAATAATGTACACCGAGAGCATATTGTTATTGCCAGAAACAATACAATATTGCAATTTGCACACATACTTGCACATATATATCCATAAATATGTGCACATGTGTGTGTTCATTCGCGCACTTGTCGGCTGTCTTGCACAACTCAATCTATACATATAAGCAAGCGTATACATGCATGTGTGTTGCATATGTGTGCATTGACATTTGTTGGCGCCACTCACACCCACACTAAAACAATGTAATGGCGCCGGTTTAAGTTCACACACACACACAAATGCACATACATGAAAGAATACTAAATGTACATACATACATACATACATATACACATATACTTGCATGAAAATATATGTACAATGTGTACATAGATATTGCATTTTATTTTTATATTTTTTTATTGCATTTAAGCAACTTGTCTTTTTTGCTTTTAAAAGATACTGCAATTAAATGTCTTCATTGGGTTTTCTTCAAAATCTACGAAATGCATCACTGGCATGATCCACACATAGGCAAATACAAAAAAAATCTTATGCGTTTCCCTTTCGAAGCCTGTTCTTCTGAATTATCTTTTACAGTTAATGCATTTTTATCGATTTTATGGCAGCGATCGAAGTTATCATTTGTCGATATTATTTTCGTTTAAATTAGCCCGCTAATAACGATTTAAAATAAGCAAATTTACAAAAATATATATACATAATTAATTCGATAGATTCTATATATGTACAGTGTCTCTCGATGGGTTTTGAACGGTGTCTAGCAAAAAATTTAAAGTGCTATAAAGTTTAAACAAGGAAAAAAATTCATGATGTTTAAATGCCAATTTGTTTAATGTTATATAACATTTCAAAAGGAACTTTAGTTTTTATTAAAATATTAATTAATTAATTAAAATTAGTCAAAAACTGAAAACATAACCAAAATTCAGGTCTTAAAAATTTTTGAACAGTCTTTAAAAATTGTTACATATTTGGCGTATAAAAGCTTAAATAAGGATGTTAATACTTAGTATGATATCCTTTAGCCTTAACAACTTCGCTTAACCTATGTTTCATGGAAGATACCAGCTTCCGGGTAGTTTCTGGGCTGATCTTGCTCCACTCCTCCAGCAGAGCATTTTTGAGATCTTGTTTGCTGGATATCATGTGATTCCGGATGTTATTTTCCAGCAGAACCCACAAATTTTTCAAGAACATTTAAGTCTGGAGACTGGGCCGGTGGAATCATCACGTGGGGGCAGTTCCTTATAAGCCAGGACTGTACTATTCCCGACTTATGCTTGGGGTCGTTGTCCTGGTAGAACCGGAAAGTGCGTCGGATTCCTAGCTTCTCGGCACTTTGGAGTAAATTTTCTTTTAGTATATTGAAGTATACATTCCTGTCCATTGTTGTTTCAATAATCACAAAATTTTCGCCACCGGCTGCCGAGATACAGGCCCAAACCATGACACTTCCTCCGCCGTGCTTGACTGTTGCCTTTAAGTTTTTGGGAGTCAGCTCAGTATTGGAGTGTCGCCACACATAATTCCGTCCGTCCTGGCAAAAAATGTTGAATTTGGACTCATATTCAAATATGACTGTGTTCCAGAACTCCAAATCCTTGCCCAAGTGGATTTTGGCGAACGTCATCCTATACCCTGTATTTTTTGCTTATATAAATTGCTCTTTCCGTGGTACTTGGGCCTTAAAGTCATGGTTGGCGCAGAACTTGGAGCACAGTTCCCATACTGAACTTTTTCCTTATTTCATCCTGCACCTATTGAGTCAGTTTTTGAGCCGATAGCTTAAGATTTCCCCTTGAAATCTTGATGATCCTTGGCTCGTCCTGCTCGGTGAAAATCGGGTTTGGTGCAATTCCGCCCTTGTCCTCTGTCCAATTTTCGTCGACGAAACTCCAAATGATGTGGAATACAGTTGAGGTGTTTAGATTGACCATTTCAGCTATTTGGCGATGTGAATATCCATTTTTGAAGTGTTCCAGGATGAGTTCCCGTTGCTCAATGGTAGTCCGTTTGCCCATAGTCCTTTTTGGCAGGTTGCATCCGAGATGCAGATTAAAACTAAACTGACTTAGAAGGATTGCTCTATTTATACCGAAAGTATTCAATTTTAGGTCAAAAAATCCGGGTTTTATGGCACGCAGGTGTCCATAAAGTAACTGTTCAAACATTTTTGAGACCATAAATAGCGGTACTTTTTTACATAACCCGACCTCTAACGGGTGGGGAAATCCCAGTTTATTAGGGTCATATATTCATTTTGGTGGTTAATATATCTACCTGCCATGGGTTTTTGGAATTTTTGAAAAATAGTGAATAATTAGTTTATGGCAGGCAATTGAAATTTTTTCTAGACACCGTTCAAAACCCAACGAGAGACACTGTATGTATTTGTTTAACGGAATGTGCAGTGGTTATCGATAGATTGTGTGTTTGCAGGGTGACCACCCGCAACCTATCGCCCCATGTTATCACTCCATAAGTCAGCATGTGTCTTACCTACAATAGTTATCTTATTGTCTTTGGCGATTTAACCTATGATTTTCCGGTTATGCTACGGCATGTATAAAGAGCTCTGTACACGGGCTCCAAAGTTTGGCCTACTGTCAATTGTGAGTCCGGGTATTTTACCTCCCTCCTTGTTGCTAACAGGCTCCCTAAAAGCCATATATGCTTCATTCTCTGTTACTTGTTACTATCCTTTCAGAATTCTTAACTAGAGACTGTGTTTTCCATCCAGATCACGGCAGCAGCGTGTAGATCCAAAAGAGCAAAACTCAACTGGTTGCTAAAGCCATCAAGCAAACTCAGCTTGAGCAACAAGCTGCTGGTTTACAGGAGCATCATTGAGCCCACATGGACATATGGGATTCCATTTTGGGGCACTGCTGCAAAATCTTGGATATACCAAATTCAAGTCCTGCAGAACAAGGTGCTCAGAGACATCTCTGGTGCTCCGCAATACGTAAGCAACAGGACGCTGCACAACGACTTCGGTCTACCGACAGTGAAAACACAGATAAACCGACATACGAGTCGGTATAACGACCGGTTGCATAACCATGTTAACCCATTGGCTTGCTCCCTTGGGAATAACACCACTCGCAGGAGGTTGAAGCGCCTCCACACCAGCGACCTCTGGACTGTTGGCCGTTAGATAAATGTTATATATAATGTTATGTATTATTAGTTAAAACCATTTCTATGTGTATGTTATAGATCCTAAATCCACTGTTCACTTATACTGTTTCAAATCAATGTTTTATAGCCTTTAAGTAGGTTGATTAATGTTTAAATATAATTACCACATAAAAAAAAAAAAAGAACTTATAAAACTAAGAAATAAAATAAGGAATAAAACCAAGTCATAAAAGTTTTATTTTTTTAAAGAAATTTTGAAGTCTAATTTTGATTGGTTGTTAAAATGTGATTTTAGCTAATATTATGGCCATCAGATGGTAAATAAATAAGAAATATACTTATACATAATAATTAACTCCTTTTTTGTAGGTAAAATGGAAAAATAATTAATCTTTTTCATTGTCAAAACACTTTCTTGACAAACTGTGTATCTATGGCTATTGTATTTCATTGATCATCTACCCAGAGTCGTTATTGATATATATGTGCGCATCTACATAGATCCAATAGGAAAGAGGTGATAAATATTTTTATATATTTAAATATTCATTTATATGACTTATATTCTCCATTTTCCAAACACCAATTACGAATGCACAGAAATAATCAGAATAAGGAACAATCTCATCGATTTTTAAATAAAAATTGCAGGTAATGATAATTTTTAATGATTCACAATGTTACTTGAATAATATACAATACAATATAGAAAAGAAAATGTTATTACTTACTTTGTAAAATTGGTTTATGCAAATATATCCGTAATATCCCGCGTTTGTATTAAATACTTCAATCTTATGGGTTATTTCCTGCACTACTTTGTAATTTCTGATATATTTTTATTCTGATATGTATTTGGTTTCTTTTTCAGTACACTTTTTTTGGATTTACATATTCCTAAATATGATTAAAAAACACATTGATATTATTATATTAATTGTAATCACGTCAGATTTAGATTGATTTTCGAGCTTCGAGTTTGTTTATTTTATAATTATTTTTGAAGTAGGCGCTTTCAGCGATTGACATTTTTTTTTCTGCTCCTTTCTTTTTGACTAGTCAACAGTTTCTTTTTTGGACTACTACTCGAATTACATACACATAAATAAATACACATACATACATGTGGATTTTTTAATGAAAATTGTGCACAAGTTTTCAATTATCAATTTTGTTTGTTTGCATAAAAAGAAGTTCAACCCATTCACTTTTTGCTAATACAAACACACAAACAGAATGACATAATCATAAAATAATAAAAGTGCCGATTAAAAAATGAAAGAATTAGCAAAAAAATTCAAACTTCCAAAAAAATTTAAGAAATACGAAATACCCAGTGGGAAAACTAATCCCATACAAAATACTAGTTGAAAATTCAAAATAAATAAATATCGAAATATGCATAAAATATATGCTCAAATGAAATTATGCGCTGAACACATGATGTTATTATTATTATTTTATTAAGCATTAATACGTTTATATAAACTATTTAAGTATATTTAAAAAAAAAAAACGTTCATTTCGATGTGTAATATAAGTACATTCGTAATCAATTATTATTGCTTCTGTGTTTATTGATTGATCAACCTACACATCCATATACACATAAACATATATGACTGTGGTTATTTACGTATGTATGTGTAGGCATGTGTGTATGTACATAGGAGGCGACGCGTTTGATTATAATTCGCATTGCAATCACTTCTGTTTTTATTTATATTTTGTAGATTTCACATAAATGGTGCCGTTATTCCACTTTTAGTAGAATTTACAATTTGGCTTACATTTTTACTTCACTTTTTACTTTTGCACAAATACATATACTTAAGATTATAAGAAGAACTGTAAATGCTCAGTGAGTCGAAAATAAAATGTTAAAATCAGCCTAGAAACACGGTGTTTGCTTTTGTCGCTTATTACATTTATTTGTTGGATACGCCCGCGTTTGCAACAAAAATATGTTCGTATAACAACCGAAATTCACGTCCGTCCACATTGAGAGTTTCTTGCGTTATGAGAGCATGTGAGTATAATTTTTTTGTCTTCTATTTTTTCCTTGTGTGGTGAGTTTGTGTTCTCTGGTTCTCGCACTCTATCTCCTCGCATACAGCCACAGCCGTCATACCAATACATAAACATCATACCAACACATACTCAAAACGCTGCGCACTACATATTAACTCACTTGATGTTGGATGCGCGCAATTTCTAACTCACGTTAAGTTAGCTGCGCGCAATTTTGAACTCCGTGTTTGGCTCGTAAATTCAAATTTTGAAAGAATGTGAACATACATATAAAAATGAATATGCTTTGAACATATACATCCCAAATAATTATTTATTTCACGCTAAAATTTATTCGCACAGAATATATATGTATATATATATATATATTGTAATTTTATTTTATTTTTTTTTTTTCTAATTATTTGCTGATTTTTCGCATAATCAACTGTTATTCTGCTATTTTAATAATGTATGATATCTGATGTATTTATATACCGACTGGAGTAGAAAAACGAATATATTTATAGTTTCGTCAATATAGCCTTAAGCTTGACACATAAATTTACTTACATACATAGACAGTCGGACGGATAGACATGGCCATTTCGAATCGGCTAGAGATGCTTATCAAGCATAAATATGCCTTATGAGATCGGAATCGACTCTTTCAACTTCATAATCAAAAAATAATACCCACAAAATTAATCCCAACAAGTATCTAGTTATCGAAAACTTTTAAATCACTATTTTCATATAAACGCAAGGACATGCTGTCCGTCCGTACTATATCCAATTAGCTAAAATATCAATAAAAATCGATTCTTTAAATTCAATTAAATCAGGGTTTTCCCACTATTTTAAGGCTATATTCAATTAATTTGTGTTGTAGATTGTTGGTGACGTGCCTTAAGGATCTCGTCCACTTCGCTTATAAAAACCAATAATGCCTGTATCATACCAAAATGTTGAAAAAAAAAAACATATGAGTTTTGAAATCCTTTTCTCACTTCCTTGCTTGAGTCTGCTAATGCGAAAAATTTAATTTGAGAATACATTTTCAACTATATTTACTTTTACTTTTTGAATGATTGTGCCTTCAAGATTGTAGCTTTTATTGCTATCAAAAAACTAAATATATCAATATTAGTGAAACGGAGACAGTTAAAGTGTATAGCTCTTATAGTCGTTAGGATTCGCGTGTTTATCCAAACGGCCATGGCAAAATCCATTTGGCTGTTGATACTTATTAAGAAAATATATACTTTATGGGGCCGGAAATGTTTATTTCTTTCAATTTACGCACTTTGAACAGGTTTAGGGAATACAAAGATTGGCTTGGCTGTTAATGAAAAGCTATTTGCATAAATCGAGTTGCATATTTTCGTTACCATTTGCAATGGTATAAAAAGTGGGAAAGGATAGATTAATTGGGACCACTCAAAAATATCCCACATGATCACAGGCGATCAAGGACATATCATTTGCAATTGCTGCGTTCTGCTCTGTCGGACTCATGGCGTCCATTTACAGACACACACAGATACACGCACACACACAGCGGTCAAAAGAGATCAAAGAAGGATCGGTCAGTCTGCTGGCCTGCTCAAGCAGAGATAATTGTCTTGGGCTCGGATGATTCAAAAAAAAAAAAAAAAAGAAAAAGAAAACACATAAAAGCAAATAGGCAGCTGTCATTACGATAATAACAGGTCGGGAAGCGGGGACGACGATGACGTCGACCTGACTGCGACTCTGAATGTTGGCTTGGAATGACTTGAGATGAGTTTTTTATAAAAATAAAAACAAATATTATTTTATGCAAATTCTTGCGTTCTACCTTGCAGCTCCTTAAATTATTTATGTCCATCGAAGTAAATGCTATGTTTATATGGTGTGCACATTAAATTTAAAATGGTCTATAAAAAATTGAGAAAGTGCTTGTAAGGTGACAGGATATAAATTAAAATTGTGTCAATTCCCTGCATAATATACACGTTTTAAAAATTTGATACACCTGCTTGTAACAACTGCAAGTGGCGACAGTCTACCCAAAATCAAGTTCACCTGACTATGATTATATATATCTTAATTTTTGTTCCATAATTGATGTGTAGCTCTGAAAAAACGACCTGCATAAATTTTTGGCATAAGGGGTAAATGACTTCATTATTCTAAAAGAATATTTTTAAGAACCTTTATTTCTTAATTTCAGGATACATTTTTATAAAACTAAAAACAAAAATTGCCAAATTTTCTAGTGTGTGCAAGCAACTCTAACATTATCTTTTTATACTATTATACCAAAAAGGTATAATAGTATATTGGTTTTGGGCAATGTCCGTCATCCTGTCTGTCCGTCTGACCGTCTGTCCGTCCGTCCGTCCGTCTGTCCGTCCGTATAAACGAGCGTTCCTCCGACACCCTTAGAGATAGAGACTTGAAACTTGAAACGTATACTGGAAAGTACCCTCAAAAGTTAAAGTGTCTTGGGTTTGGACCTACGTCCACTAGGGAGCTAGAAAGTCGCTAAAAACGATTTTAGCAAATCGATAAATCCACATATCTCTTACAATTTAATGGATACAGTCACCAATTTTGGTTGGCAGGTTGTTGGCGAGGTCCTTGAAAGATTGGCATGTGCCACGCCCACCTCCGACGCCCCCATCACCCCCGTCCCTAACATTTTCAAATGGCTATATCTTCCGCAGTTTTTGAGTAGGAAACGTCAAATTTGGTAGGTATATTACTGGTAGTCGCCTTTAAGAACCGATAACAAATTTGTGGTGCCACACCCACACCTGCGCCTATAATCGACAATTACGATTTTAAATCGATAACTCCGTATATCTCCGAACATTTTAAAGATAGAGTAACCAAACTTGGAAGGTAATTTGCTGGTAACCTCCTCCAAAGATTGGCATACCAATTTTTGGACCACGCCCACATCCGCCGCCCCCAGGAACTTCGTTCCTAGAAATTTAAAATGCGCATATCTGCCGTAATTTGCAAGCTAGAGCCGCAAAACTTAGCAGGTGTGTTACTGGTAACTACCCCAAAGATCGATAAAAAAATTGGATGGCCACGCCCACTCCACCTACCTAAACCGATACACCTGTTGGTGTAAATCGATAAACCCATTTATCTCACGCAATTTGAAAACTTAAGTCACCAAATTTTAAAGGTATATTGCTAGTAACACCTTTCATAAATGTGTAAAAAAAATTTTGGACCACGCCCACTCCCGCCCACAAAAAACGATAAATTCCTGTATCTCCCGCAATTTAAGAGCTACAGTTACCAAACTTAGAAAGTATATTACTAAGATCGAACTCGAAACCGATAAACGCCTATATCCCCCGCAATTCAAGTATTGTTTAACTGTTTACAAATTAAGGTATAATAGTATTTCGCTGTCGGTTACGTCCGACTGCAACGTTCTATCTTGTTTTTTGGTTGCTTATATAATAAACATTCGTATTTTAAGATTTTACACAAACATTTTGGGTACTTTATAAAATGCATATCATTTAATTTGAAAATACTATATTTCTAAGAAGTGATTTTATTTTTGGTATTATTGTTTTAGGTAAAGCCTTTTCAATGTTTAGAAAAATGTTTACTTATATTTAGAAATTATTTCTAAAAACCATTAAAAACATTCTTATATTCAGAGCGATTTTCGTTTTGGGCCAATTTTGTTGTGTATTAAAGAAAAGATTAATTTGCAAATGAACAATGGATCGTTTATAGAACAATTATTCTCCCATTGTATGTAAGTGTTAAGCATCTGATTTTTTTTACTTGACTATCAATTAAAATGATTGTGTATGTAAAATAGTATATTTGCATATAGAAATAAGCACGTGCCACAAGCATTTCTATTCTACTCTGTTTGATAACAGTTCATGATTTGATTATTTCTTTCCACTTAAAAAAGTACATGGAACGATAACCAGTGTCATAACACACATTATAATTATTATCAATATATCAATTATGATTAAACTTACAAACATATTAGTCACAATACCCTATCAATGAAGATAATTCCAAAAACACAATCGCCTTTGATTATGTGATAATGTATATTTGGACACCCATCAGAAATAATGAGAACAATCTTGGTGCGTTTTGACTTGGGTGCGTATTCTCTTTTTATTGTTATTATTCTTATTAAAACTTACTTTGTTATTTGTACTTTCAAGCCGTAATAAATTTAATTACCTAATTCGGACTTCTTCTTCTTACTTATTATTTTGTCTAAGAAAATTACACCAAGCATGGTTCAACGGTCAAAGAAAAAAAGCAGTAAGTAGGTTAGTTAATATTAGTATTTTAGTTAAGATTATTACGGTAAAATAACAGGAATTATTTTTGTACAGATTCCACATTGGCCTGATGAAGCTTATCATTGGGAGATCATATGTAATATGCATATTTAAAAAAACGACTTACGAGTGAGGAACACATTGATCAAAGGATTGTCGACATTTTCAATACAAAGACAATTATTCAAAAAGGTAATTTCCTATAAAAAAAACTTTAGTTTACAATTACAACGACTTAGATGTAATAAATTGGTGGCTTTATTTACATTTTGTAAGGTTTGTTAATTGTATGCCGAAAAAATAGTCGAATAGAATGACTAAAAGCAAGCGCGTTTTAATCACAGTTAGATATCTAGATCAATCGTACATTTAAACGTAAACGGTATTTTGAGTCGGAACATAAGTCAAAATTATAGTCCGAAAATCGGCATATAGGCGGGCATAGGTCGAACCTTCAAAATGCCATGACTTCGTCAAAACTCAACGCATTTTCAAAAGCAAGGGCGTTTTAGACATATTTTGGTCTCTAGATCAATCGTACATTTAAAGTTGACAACGGTATCTTGAGTCGGAACATAAGTCAAAATTATAGTCCGAAAATCGGCATATGGGCAGGTCGAACCTTCAATATGCCACAACTGCATCAATTCAATTGACTATAAAATTGAATAATTTCTGTTCAACATTTTTGAATTTTTGAACATTTTTGCATTTATTTGTGGTTAGTCATCTTAAGTAATTCAAACTATTGCGTTGACAATAATTTGCGTTTGCATTAATGCTCCCAGAAATCTTAAAAATATTTTGTATCGTTTTAATTTAAGTCAAAATAATATAATTTATTTTCAATTAAATATATTATTTTTTTGTTGTATTTTCCAAATGCACTGACATTAGTCGATATGAATTAAATTTATAAAGATCTTTGCGTAACAAGATACCTGTAAGGTAAAGAAGCCTTGTGAATGAAAATATTCACTAAACCAGAGTAAGATCCTGACAGTCTCCAGAGTATTCAATCTCTCCCAAGTGCTTTTGCTAGCTGCTCCTGTTTGTGATGGATAACCAACTGCCGACAAGGGAGTGACTCACATGGGTGGTCGACGAGGCATTCTTGCAAAATTCCGCATTTCATGGGATGAGCGCAATTAGAAGCCAAAACCTAACAAGATATTATCAGCACACTTCTCTCAAGGAAAACTTGTTAAAACTCCATTAAAGAGCCAAGCTACAAAAATGCAACACATTTTAAAACCGGTTTAACCATCACAGCATCGTCATCGTCACTGAGAAAAAAATGCAACCTGAATTCTATAAATTCGCCATACTTTTGGCGCCAAGGAGCACCTTATTACACAGTTTCTAAAATTGAAGGTTGTGGCTTTCTAAAAACCAGTGTTTGTATTTTATAATTTGGAGGGATTATTCTCAAATTTAGAAAATCAAGTCTAATTTTTATACTTTTATTATTATTAACCATTACTATTTGGTTGAAGAATGTTTTCTTATATTTACAAATTATTTCTATAAATAAAAAAAAAAAATTAATTTTAGGTCAATAGTCTAAAATTGCAAAACTAACTTTGCTGTTTAATTTATAGGAAACAATTTCGCCACTTATAAATTTGTTTAAGAAAATTACACCAAGCATGATTCTACGCTCAGAAAAAACGAGGATTTATTAGTAAAAATCTATGACGATAAGTAGGTGAGCTATTATTAGTATTCTACGGCCAAATATCAGGAGCTCGATTAGAGCTTGCCTAACTTAAGCCTGGAATCTACAAGGATCAATTAATTTTAATAATTACATTGCTGACATATTATATTAAGATCGAAAGGAAAAAAAACATATTTTTCATTTCCAACATAAAATTATAAATTGATACCAATATGTAAGAATCGGACTTCTGCACACCTTTAACTCCTGGGTTCAGGGTATCTCGTAGTCGAACTCACTCGACTACAGCAATCGTACTTGTTTGAAATTAATTAATTCATATTTTAGTTTCTAAATGGTTCGTATATGTGTAATAATAAAATCCTATTAATAATACAAGTAAGATGCTGTAGTCGAGTTGACTCGACTACGGTATACCCTTAACCCAGTTGTTAAATATATTTTAGTTTTATTGGCAAATTTCCCTTTAAAATGATTTGCACTCAAATGTTCAGTTCTTACAGAGTATTTTTGCTCACATGCATATACATACATACATACATACAGACATACATACGTACACGAAACAGTACTTATCGGGGTTCTGCAGAATACACACAAATATATTGAAGCTTGCGTCGATTATCATGCCATCTCTTTCTCACACTTGCGCTCGCTTATTTATATGTATACAGAAAATGCTTGCGGCTCCTGACAGAAATAAGATCAATATGAAAATATATTTTGGACTATAACTTTGGTGTTTCTTATCCGATCTTAATGAAATTTCGGCAATTGATCAATAATATGAATATGCATATTATGTATAAATAAGAAGCCTCTGCCTCTTAAATTGTGGAATTTATTGCTATCGGAAATCGAAATGTATCGATAATTCAGAAACAGAGGCAGTTATCGATAAAATAAAGCAAACTTGATCTGCGCTTGGTACACGAGAACTTATATTCCAAATTTGAAGTCTCTAGCTCTTATAGTCTCTGAGATCCGCGTGTTCATACAGACGGACAGACGGACGGACAGACGGACGGACAGACGGACAGGGCTATATCGACTCGGCTGTTGATCCTGATCAAGAATATATATACTTTATGGGGTCGGAGATGCTTCCTTCTGCCTGTTACATACATTTGCACAAAACCATTATACCCTTTTTACCCATTTTTAATGGGTTAAGGGTATAACAAGAAGCTTATAGAAACAAGATAGAACGTTGCAGTAGGACGTAACCGACAGCGGAATGCTATTATACCTTAATTTGTGTACAGTTAAGAAATAATTTAATTTTGGGGGAAATGGGCTTTTATCGGTTTTGGGGGCGGGAGTGGGCGTGGCCCAAAAAATTTTGAAGTTCGATCTTAGTAATATACCTTCTAAGTTTGGAAACTGTAGCTCTTAAATTGTGGGAGGTACAGGCATTTATCGTTTTGTGGGCGGGAGTGAGCATGGTCCAAAATTTGTTTCCACGTTTATGAAGGGAGTTACTAGCAATATACCTTTGGTGACTTAAGTTTTCAAATTGCGTGAGATAAATGGGTTTATCGATTTACACCAACAGGTGTATCGGTTCAGGTAGGTGGAGTGGGCGTGGCCATCCAATTTTTTTATCGATCTTTGGGGGAGTTACCAGTAACATACCTGCAAAATTTTGCGACTCTAGCTTGCAAATTACGGCAGATATGCGCATTTCAAATTTCTAGGGACGAAGTTCCTGGGGGCGGCGGATGTGGGCGTGGTCCAAAAATTGGTATGCCAATCTTTAAAGGAGGTTACCAGCAAATTACCTTCCAAGTTTGGTTACTCTATCTTTAAAATGTTCGGAGATATACGGAGTTATCGATTAATAATCGGAATTGTCGATTATAGGCGCAGGTGTGGGCGTGGCACCACAAATTTGTTATCGGTTCTTAAAGGCGACTACCAGTAATATACCTACCAAATTTGACGTTCCCTACTCAAGAACTGCGGAAGATATAGCCATTTGAAAATTTTAGGGGTGAGGGTGAAGGGGGCGTCGGAGGTGGGCGTGGCATATGCCGATCTTTCAAGGACCTCGCCAACAACCTACCAACCAAAATTGGTGACTGTATTCGTTAAATTGTAAGAGATATGGGGATTTATCGATTTGCTAAAATCGAATTTATCGATTTTCTAGCTCCCTAGTGGACGTAGGTCCAAACCCAAGACACTTTAACTTTTGAGGGTACTTTCCAATATACGTTCCAAGTTTCAAGTCTCTATCTCAAAGGGTGTCGGAGGAACGCGCGTTCATACAGACGGACAGACGGACAGACAGCATGACGGACATTGCACAAAACCAATATACTATTATACCATTTTGGTATAATAGTATAATTACCCTGGAATAAAGAATAGAATAGCACCTCGATATTTGGAAAGACACAACCTTGCGTTTTAGAAATATACTTCGATATTAATAAGCTGAGTTACCCTTGGCGCATAAAAAATGACGCTACATGATGAGTAGACAAAATTATGATATATCATTATTTCAATATCATTGAGAACTTTTAATAAACATTAAATGCACCTGGTGGAAGTTTAACTTGTCATTTGACTTGATAAATTATTAAGTGTGAATCAACGACTTTGAAAACATTTCGAAAATCGATCGTTGTATTTATGAGATATTTCATTATTATGCGCTTATGGAAAATAATGTGATTGGAATGTTTCCATTCCACGACAAAAATCGTAGAATAGAAAACTTTCGTGTAAAGCCATTTTGTTTTTCATGAGATCGACAGTTTTAATATTTTTACAAAACACAAAAAAAAAAACAAATAAAACGACAATTGCCTTATAAACCAGGAAGTTTTTTTTTCGATATTAAAAAAAATTTCTAAAATTGGGAAAACATTTTTCTAAAAATTTGAAAGTTTTTTCTAAATCTACAATTCCAATAATATGTTTTTTCGTTGTATAAATTCAAGCCAATATTTTTAGAAAACCTACAATTCAGATACAAATTATAATACTGAATGGCTACGCATTTAAATTAGAGTTTAGCTATTGTCTGCTTTGGAAGATGAGTAGCTTTGTGGGAAGTCAAATTATATGAATTTTATAATTAATATATAATATAAAAAAAGCTCTTGCTAAAAGAATGACAAATTTCAAATTTCTTTCTTTGGCATGCCTAAAATGAGCTTTCACTTCACTGAGTAGAGTCGAATATGGCACTGTGGCCTAATTAAATTTGTACTCCACAAACACGTGGGACTTGAAAAATAGGTAATACAGAAAATAATAACTGTACTGTCGAAAAACTTTATAGTATTTGTTGGATTGATTTTTAGATAAAAGTGGAACCAAACTTATTTTTTTATATGATAATTTAATTGATAAATTAAAATTAAAAGAAAGAAATTAACAGATATAAATTTAATTGAGAATAAATAGATTTTTAATTTATAGTATTTAATAAATTACAAAATAAAAGAATACAAATATATTGATTGGAGAGAATAGGGATTTTATCGTGAAAACAATACAAGTATAAAAAAAATAAATGAACTTATTGTTAATTGAGAAGAGAATTGTTGAATTAGGAGAATGTGGTGTAAAATAAATTTATTCAGGAAATTAATTAAACTACATTTTTTTATTTTATATGTATTTTATGTTTACGTATAAGTTTTTTTTTTTACTTACCGAGTGCTCCACTTTCTTGTTTATTTGTATATATAACTTAGATTTGTGCACCATAAGTTTCGAAACTTCGCGACGGTTCACAACAATTGCTATTTCAATATCCTAGCCGGTGCTTACTGGACCACTGTGTCCTGCAAAAAAAAAAAAAAACAGAAAAATAATCAAATTAAATTAATTTTTATTAGAAAGAAGACACGTTCTTTTGAAAATCATAACCGCACACAACTAAATAAAGTTATTGCGGAATTTAATTTTTTCAAAAAAAGAATTAATTTGTACAAAATAAACATTTCAAGAAATTTAATTTCAAAACATTTACCGAGTGCACTAATTTATAATTAATTTGTGTATGCAATTAAGATTTTGCACTGTCTTATTAAATTTCAAAATTTTCAAATTATTCGCGTCTTTTCACAAAGATTGCCACACTTCTATATCCCAGCCGTTGCACACTGGACTACTGTGTCCTGCCGCATGAATCCTTGTGAACTAAATGGCAGCCGTGTACGCGGCTATCCTTTTATATACTTTCGCCAGTGCGCACTTGGAACCACTGCGCAGAGCATTCTTAAGACTGACGCAGACGGCGGCACAGAGCGCTGCTCAACAAGGCGCCGTCGCCACAGCCAAACGTCCTGATTTCTGACTCATTGTCACACGCACAAAAATACATACATATATATATATGTACATATATATTTGTACATATATTTGTGCACATGCTGGAATACTCATTTGTATGATTGTTGATTGTCTAAGCTCGCTAATAAAAATATCACCTTGTATTAAGTGATTAATCATTTAGTGGCTTTTGCATTTTATAGTTGAGTAAAGGTCACGATCTTTTTCTATCTCTACTCTTGTACATGTAGATTAGATTAGTATATGGGCTCAATGATTTTGAGTCACCCAATTAATGGCAAAAATGGAGATAAGCCAGTAGCAGTACAAACTATACTAAGCAAAACATCAAAACGTATAAAAAGTAAGGACTGTAAAAAACTGAACAGTAATAGTAAATAAATTTGTAGTTGGCGACACTTGGCTTCTCTCTGGTCCCCATGGTGTTGAATCTTAAACCTACTCTACGCGTTCCATTCTATCTCTATTTGCGCGCAGTTTCGTTTGTCAAATGTTGGCTGCCGGTCTGCCGGCTCCAGCAACACTGGCGGCAACCGCTATGGCGACGGTAACGCAGACGGCGACTGGCGGCCGAAGTCAACTAAACAACGCCAGCCATAACAACAGCAACAATAACAGTCATAACGACAAGCTCCGCACTCCGCACCCCATCCAAACCCAGCAACCTCCAGAGAAATACCCGCGTCCATCCTTGGCGTCGCATTGGCAAAGAGCCCTTCCAGCAGCCTAATGCCGAACTGTGTACTGTGGAGTGACGACTGACTACCGACTACCGACTGCCGACTGCCGACTACTGACTAATAAGATGCTTGACCTGAGCGACAAAAATATTTGGACTAATTGAACGGCAATTGCAGCATCCAACCATAAATCGCTTTTATTCATATGCAACAACAAAAAAAAAAGAAGAAAACATAAGGAAAAGTCAAGAAAGATTTTTTTTTTTGCATAATTAATAACTTTTTTGTCTCTGTAATCCCACTGTCTGGTGTCAGAATTTAATGAGACGCCGCAAAGACCTAACCATGTCCGGAATGAATTTTGCTGTTTTTTTTCCAATTGCAACACAATAACTGATCAGTTAATCTGCCAAACTAAGAAAATAATATTAATTATATATTATATTTATATTTAGCGTAATTCGTTAATTTAGATTTGGATTTTTTTTTGTCATTTTCAAAGCAATAATTAATTAGATAATCATGCAAAGCAACCTCTATCTTAGAAATTAACTAAATAAGAATAATAATTAAAATATATGTATATATTATGTGAAGATTAAAGATCAAACACTTAATCGTGTTTGGAATATATTCGTTTTTTCTTAGTTTCAATACTATAACTAATCTGTCATTCAGAAAAATATTGTAAAAATTAGGACTAATTTAAATTTTTTCAAAATTAAGACAAATATAAATAATTTTTAATTAATATTTATTCTAGTTTTAATTTATTTGTAATATGATTATTTTACATTAATCTTTTGTGCAATGTGTGTACTTTATAAAATTCTCAATTTAGGTTTTGTTACTGATCACTTAAAGACACAATATTTATTTATTTAACTAATTAGGTTAGGTAAGAATGGCCATCATTAAAAGTTTAATAAGGTAACAATTTTATACATCTCATTATGATTTAGTAACGACTTAGCAAACAAAGGTCTCCAAAAATAAATATTTCAAATTCTTTTCAATGAGCTTTCGGATTGGAATTATTAACGACAAAGCTTATTAATTTGCACATAAGAACTTAAAAAAAAATTTACAACGGTTCAATCGGCAACAATATTTTAAATTTTTGCCATTCATATACATTTTGAGAATATTTAAAAATATACTTTCTGAATAAAACGGTTGCGTTCGGCGCCAAAAATATGGCAAATTTATAAAATTTTTGTCGATTTCTTTTGCAGAGTGTAAAAATGGTAGTTCGCGTTAGAGAAGTTTGACTGTATTTAGATTAGATTTACACTTACTTTTGGCGCATAATCAAGAATGGAATTTTCAAATTCGTTGCCACTAGAAAAAAAACAATGTGACCGCAGGTTTGAGTCAAAAAAGAGTCGCCAAAGTGCGTAACAAGTGTCGGCGGCATCTTCGGAAGTTGTTTCCAAATCGAGCACAACAGCGGATGCTAGCGCCGGCGACGTCCAGAGCGACGACGACGACAACTTGTCGGCATCTTATTACTTCTCAATGAAGTGAACCCCACAATTACTAATGCACACACACACACACACACACACAGGCACACACACACACACAGGCACACACACATGGAGAGTATGCAGACGCCAGAGCTAGATGAGGCTAGCAATTGTGGCGTCGAGTCCCCCGTCGCATTGTCCTGTTGTCTCGACAGTGAGGGCGAAAATAGAACGACCTACAGACAAGCCCGAATGTACATATGTACATACGTATGTATGAATGCATATATACATACGTACATATGTACATATAATCGTACGCACAACTTTGATTTCATATGGAAACACAAGCAGGGCGCTCGCGAATTGGGCGCCATTATTGCCACCATTGTCGCGACAAATGCCGCTGCTATGTCAATTAGAATTGAATATGGTCGTGGCGTCGATTATGACGAAGTTACTTGGGATTCCCGCTGGGTGGGACGGTGCTGAGCCTGCAACTTTGATTTCAAAGTTTGTACATTCCGGACTTTTGGCGCCAATAGTAGCTCACCTTTCATAACAAAAAATATAGTTCTAAAACGAAAGGATTTCTCCTTTCAAATAACACAGTTTTTTTATGCCCAAAATTCTTTCCTCAAAAATGTAGAAAATATTTGTCGTATGTTGTTTTTTTTTATAAGTGTACACAGCAAAAAGTATTTTTTAATTTAAAAAAATTGTTTTCGTATATTTGGAAATTATTTGTAAAAACTAGAAGAACTTTGAGGAAAATATTTAATGAATATTGGAATATGTACTTTGATGATTACCAATAATTTGTTACTTCTTAAATTTGAATAAATGTTACTATTTGCTATTATCTACAAATACATATGGACTTGTTGTGGTTGATGTTACCGTCTGTCCGTCATTTCTATGTGATGTATGAGTATTGATGCAAAACATTTTTATAACATGCTAAGCGTGGCAATTGAATTTTTTGCTTGTAATATGGATCCTTCAAGATCTCTTCATAAATGCCGATTTTAAATTAGCTGATTTTAACTCTGCATTAAATTCTGTATGCAGTTGTGAAGGAATTTCGTGAAACTCATCACGTTTGCTTACTAAATCTGATTTTTTAAAGAAACTTTTGTCATTTGTACAAAAATTCAATTGAAAAATAATATGTTTGAATACATTTATTTAAAATACTTTATTTAAATTTTCTGGGATTTTTAATAGGGACAGTAACAAAATATGATTTATTTTTTAAAATTTTTATTCGCTCCTTTAAAAATTCCTTTGGTGCAACTTAAGAAACTCAAATAATTTGATGAAAATATGATTTTATTATGAGATGCACATTATATATTATCCAAATTGCATTGTTTTCTTTATATTATTATTGTTGTTTTTTGTTCTGCATCATTATGTTACCATTAACAACAAACAAAACATGAATTATGGAAGTTGTCATATGGGCTACAAATAATATAAACAGGCTTGTTGTTGTAATTTCTTCTCCACTTAATCTATTTTAAATGTGATTTGATTGTGAAACATTTTAGTGTGTTCATAAAAAAATACCTAGATAAGTCATTTATTTGAAATTAAAAATTAAGATAGCAGCTTAAAACGACTAAGACAGCACAGAAATAATAAAATGTATAAAAGAAAAACCTCTAATTACAAGAAGAACGACAGATGTAAAAACATATATTTTTCCGTCGCTTTTCGTCTTGATTTAATAAAAAAGAAATGAACAAAAAAAAAAACAAAAAACACATTAATTATTTCATGTGCACTTTTTCTCAATTCGATTGTTTTTTCTTTTACATACATAAAATGTATCACAAGTTTGTATATTCTTGTAATAGAGTTGTCAATGTTTATATTTTTGTATTTTAAAAGTATGAATGTGAGATGCTTACAACTCTACATTGTATTCAAAAGGTTTTTACTTAAATTTCATTTCAATATACCCTCTTTTCCCAATTGTTTTCCGTTTTCAAGTAGATTTATAAGCCTGATATTTACAAACTTCGAAAATTGTATTTGATGTTGCGTAACGTGCATTTCTATATAAATTATTGTAAAGAAAAAATTAATATGTTTAATAACGCAAATGATTCCCCTTCATAATATATGTATAGTAGTTAAATAAAAATTGTATTCATATAATTATACATGAATGTTCTTTCCGAAGTTTTTGAGTTTCCATCCCAACAAATGTTAAATTACTCACAAATGTGCCGAATGAATGTGAAGTTAACAAGTTAAAATATGTCGAGCAGCACAAATTTAAATAGCTCAATACAAAAAAATAGTTGTGAAGAAGTTTTCACTATTTTAAATACAAAATGACATATATACAATGAGCAACATATATTTGATGCCATACCAAGTAGTTTTTGCCTTGCTTAAAGTGCACATTTATAAAATTGATGAAAAGAAAATTTCTCGCATTTGTTTACATGTTTAATTGTCTTACTCTATATTTTTTTTGTTTAGCGTTAGTTAATATATGAGCCTTCCTTTTTGATAGACATGTATATATGCGTGTATGCATGGAATTCTTTTACAAATTGTGCGCGTGTAATATGTATGTATATATTGAAAATTAAATACAACAAACACAAACGTATATATATGTAGATACATAGTAGATCATACACATATTAACTGCTAAATAACCCAACATTAATGACAGAAATTATACAAAGGGGTTATATATATATATGACTTTTCAATCACCAATTTAATTAATCTGATGTTTGGCCTCCGTTATTAAAGCCAGTAGCGCATCCAGTTTCAAGTCTTTAAACCGCGCAAAATGATTCATCATTGGCTGAATAGCATCCGACTCAATTGCCGCCGAGATGGTCTGATTTTGTATGGTGCGATTAAGGCAGGAAGCAACCTGGGCGAGGAACTCACGCCACTTCTGTCGGTTATCCTCGCTAAGCGTTGCATCTGTGCTCAGCATGTAAATCGCCTCCACCCGTAGGATCAAACCGACGAGCGACAAAATTCCAAACTGCAACAATTTGATTCGTAACAATAAAAACAAATCTGGCTTAGAGAAATAGAAGTAGTGCTTACTCGACTACAGAATATGGCCGACATCTTTTTGTCATTCAGCGTGAAAGCAGCTGAAATATTGATAGTTGTTTCAAAGGTCGCTTCGCCAATGTGCTTTCTGAACTCCGGATATAGGGCATAGAGAACACCCTCGACATCGTCACGATCTTTCTTCACAACATTCTGCAGCGAACAGAAAACGCCAGCCCAAACGGTCCAACGTATGCTTTGATCAGCAATAAATGGCATACAACGGCGTAGGAGGATCTATAAACAGATAATAATTGAAATAATAAATAAAATGAAATCAAAAAATAAGGATCCATTTCCAAATACCTTGCCCTTGCGCACGCTCATCATGGCGACGACCTTGTCGAAAGTGAGCCCCGATTTTAGTTTGCTGACGAGAGCCTCGCGCGACTCGATTTCATAGTTGAACTTATTTTTAAGCGCTGGATTCATGGTCTGGGGATTGTTTGCCTCGGCAGCACGTTCCTCGGCGGTTTTGTTTGCCATCTCGAGCTGTTCCACGGCGGCGATGCGTTCGCTTTCTTTATTCTTTTTCAAAATGATGGTTGCCATCACTTCGGGACTTTCCAGGTCCTCCAGCTTGAGCAGATACCGATAAAGGGTCTCGATGTGCAGCAGAATATGACGGGATTTTCGCATGCTGCTCGGCACCAGGAGCACTTCACTTGTCCCCTCGCTGGACTTATCCGAATGATGCACTGCAGCTGACGAGGAGGCAGACGATGCCGGATTATCCACTGGACTCATATCGCTGCCCATGATATCAGCATCGATGATCTTGCGGGGCGCTGTGACACTGCCATACTGCAGTTTTCCCAGCGAATTCTCGAATTTCAACGGTGAAAAAATATAGCCAGCAAGGAGGTTGCTGTTGTTGCCACCGCTATTTGTTATGTTGCCGCCGGCGCCGCTGGCGTTGCTGCTGCTCGTGTTCTCTGAATTGCGTCGCTCGCGATGCTGTTGCCCGTTGCGTGAGCCGTTCTTGTTGCCCAACTGCACCATGATTAGCTGGGCATGCCCACGCGGCTGCGTCAGCGGATGATTCATCTGGTTATCCTTGTGCGCCTGGCTGTGGCGCACCTGTCCGTTCTTCCGCTCCCTGTGCACAGTATAATAATAGTCATCGATGTACGGCGTATCCGTGTTTAGCTGCGACAACTGAATACCAATCAGCCAGTGTTTGTCCCGGGTGCTCATCAGATTGGCGTACTCGTCGAACTCCTCCTGGGGCAGATTGCCGCCATGACGATTAAGTTGCTGCTGTTGTTGTTGCTGCGATTGTTGTTGTTGCTGTTTCTGGCGATCGCCGGGACGATTTTGTTGCTGCTGCTGCTGCTGTTGTTGCTGTTGACGGGCAACGGCCACGTTCTGCAACAGCGGATGATTCTGTTGGATTTCCTGCACAAGGCGCATATTGAACATGTTGTACATTGAGTTGGGCTGCTGATTGAGCACGTTGTGCGGAGGGAGGCGTGGCACAGGCGGCACTGGTTGCATAAAGGTTGCGGGATGCGGGATGCCAACGGCACGCATTGCATTGAAGCTCGGATGCATGGCAAAGTTGTTGAGTGCTGTGGGCAAATGGGGATTTGGCAGTGCTCGGGGATAGTTGGGTGGCAGGGCACCGTGCTGCTGCTGCTGCAGCATCGGATGTTGTGGCAGGTTCGAGACCATTCCACTTGGATAGATAAAGCCGGGGGGTGCTCGATTCCCACTCAGCCCGTTGTTCAATTGCTGCTGTTGAGTTGGGGGCGTCGGCATTAGTCCGGGTCCTGGCCCAGGGCCAGCCAAGGAATGCGGCCCATGAAATCCTAGATTTTGCCTTGCTGGCGGTGTTTGTGGAGTTGCCAAGAATCCAGGAGGCGCTGCAATTAGAATTCGTTCAAAATCATACGCATACAAAATAATATAATAAATTTAACACAACTATGAATTATGTGTATGTTTTAAATTAACTTTACTTATAAACTTATTCACCGAATCTTGAGGAAATTTAAATTTAAGAAAGCTCTATCTTTAAAATTGTGGCTTTTGTTGCCACCTGAATCCGATTTGATCGAAATTATGGGCAACAGAAAAAGTTATCGCTAAAATATGATAACTTATATTCTAAACTTGAAGTCTTCAGCTCTAATAGAGCGAAGCATTATTATGAAAAGAGGGACAGGCAGACGGAAATGGATACATCGACACGGTTGTTATTGCTGATCAAGAATATATATGTATATAAACATTATGTGGCCTGAGTTGCTGCCTTGCTTGTTACATATAACTGCATAGCTTTGTAAAGCGTTATGTTAAATTGGATAAGACACGATTCTCGACCTTAGGATTGACACACGTGGGCCACATGTGACCCGTTGTGATTTGGATTATTTTTAATTCATTGGGAGATGGAATCAAAGATGATTAGCGGTTATGAATATTTCGCAATCGTAGTTCTAGATCTAATTTTGCGATAGATCTTTTAAAAAGGGGTTCCCAGAGAGCTTAATCTCTTCCTGGCCATACTCTGGAAAAAAACGCCCTAAAACTATGAATATTTCCTTATTTTTAGGATATATGGTAGGCCATATTTGCCCCGTTATGATGCCGTGTGGGTACAGATTTAGACAGAAAGGTTAATATAAGAAGGAAAAGGGATTCGAACCCGCGATTGATTGATGTAAGCGATATAATGAGCAAAGACTCAACGCTTACGAACATAAAGCCGGCAAACTTTAAGAAAAGTCCTCTCTTAATTTTAGGAGTGCAAGGCCTGGTTTTTAGAAAGGCACAATGACAAATTTAAGAAATTTTCTTTCTGAACTATGAAATGATTTATAACCAATGACGTCAACAGTAAGGCGATTTACCATAATTGTTCTTATGACTGCAGTGCCGGGCAGAAGCAAAAGAATTATTGAGCAGATTCCTCTTTAACTCAAATTTACAATGGGTAAAAAAGTTGAACGTTCCTCCTCATGTTAACCGAGTAGAAATGTATATATATAAATATATATATATTTGCATATAAATGTATAGATACACTTGTGTATACATGTATATATATATATATTTATATATATATATTTATATATATATATTTATATATATGATGATGAATGTTACCCTTGTGCAGCTGTGGCTTCTGCAGTTGCTGCTGCTGCTGTTGTTGTATTGTTGGCGTTACCACCAAATGCTGCCTGTTGGCCAGATTAAAGTCCTGTTGATGTAGCTGTGGCATCTGCTGTTGGGGCATCTGCTGCTGCTGTTGCTGCTGCTGCTTGGGTATTGCCTGCTGTATGATTAAATTCCGTTCGACATCCTCGAGAGTTGAGATTTTGGCCGTAACTGGCGGCGGCATGGGCGGTAAACCAAAATTGGCATTGGCCTCGTGCAGTGGCTTCATTTGTGTGGCTGAGCCTGCAAGTGCTGCCAGCGGCTGCGACTTGAACGCGCTGCGAAAGTGCTCGCGAAAAAGCTGTGGATTGTTTGGCAAGGGCATGTTGGCCGACGGCTGCGATGCCCAAACATTTGAGTCCAGGCTGATGCGCTGCAACTGATTCCCATCGCTCTCGCCAAATGAACCCAGGTCGACGTCATCCAAACGCATCGCGGACAGATTCAGCTCCAGGTCGGAGTCGTCACGCAGTAGTTGTTGCATCTGCTGATTGTGGAAGGCGCCATTGCCACCGCTCAAATGATTGTTGGCCCCACCTCCACCTCCACCTCCTCCTCGACGAATCTTTTCGCCATTGCCGCCGAGTCGGACGAGAGTCTCGTGGGCTTCTTCCCAGTCGCCGTTTATAGCTGAGCCGAAGGTTTCATCATTGAGCGCGTCATACTCCTCTTCCGGGGGCTCTGCAATGCGCCCATCGTCGTCCTGTTGAATTAATACTCTTATTATAATCAGTGCAACCAAAAAAAGAAGCATAATTGAAGTTTTCATTTTGCAGACGAAACACGAGCTTATCGCTAACCTATTCATATTGGGAAAATGTTTATTTCTGCATTTGATTTTATATCTTACCGGTACGCATGTGGTTGTATCAAAGCCGAAAAACGAATCGTCCATTGCGAAAAACTATTTGTTTTATAAAAAATTATCATGACTTGTCAGTCACCAAGAATGGTTAAGCTGAGAAGAAGAAGCCGAATGGATTCCACACTTTATCCACAGGCCACATCCACATGAATTAGTGAAGCACAAATTATCGGACTATCGCTCACAATATTTTCTTGGGTACCACTCCCTCAGCTAAAAATCGTCTAAAATGTCTCAATATTCTCAATTTTCTACATAATTGAGCATGTGAAATTAATTTATAGTCGCGCACAGTATTTATTCTGCTTAGTAAATAAGAAATTTGCTAAACAAAGTAATGAATATATAGTATTAGAATATCGGAACCAGTTCGCAATAGGCAGTTCAGTTCCTTGTGAACTATAGAGCATACTTAAAATTAATATTTGTTTATTCTTTTACTTAAATTAAAATTAGCGGCAAAATATCAATGAAAATATTTGTTAGTTTAAACTGAATACAAATTGATTGTTGCAAAATAAAACTCCTTCCATCATAATAGAAAAATCGTTCCGTTACAATTTAAAAGCAACGCAAACCGGATACAAACGAGCGTAAGAAATTTATTGTATTTTGATATAAAATAGTTATTTTAGAAGTAGTCGCTTACAAAAAAGGCGAATGGAATAATTATTTTTTTTCGATCGAACAATAGACAAAGGAAAATATCTTGTATTTAACTGAAGTTCTGCACTTCACGAATTTGGGTTGCATTTCTCAGATGGCTGAAAAAAGCCATTATTTGATTGACTTCAGTTGACAAAATAAATAAATAAATGGCTTCAGGTATTGTCATATAAATGTGACTTCTTTTTTGTTATTCTAGCGATATTCAAAATCTGATGGAATTGTATCCGTTGGAAAAAAACATACATATGTGCCGAAGAAGTACCCTGTAAACCGTAGTTAAATTGTCGACATCTCATTTTCAATATCTATTAAAAAAAAACCTATAAAAAAAGGCTGATATTGATAATGTTCCAAATGTTTGGAGTTGGGCTAGGATATATTATTAAACAAAAAAGTTTTTCTAATAAGAATTAATATTTCTGCAATTAGGAACAATCCTATGACAGCTGTGTTATATACTCATCCTGTTCTTGTAAATATGTATACTGATGCAAATTGAAGAGTCGGAGATGACTTCTTCAAAACAATACAAACATCACGGCAAAAATAAAAGGTTATAAAATAAAATAATATATAGACAATACATAACGGCGTCAAATTTACTAAACAATTACTGCATTAAAGATATGTGCTGTATTTATAAAAAGCTATTCGCGACAAACTTTGAATCATATTAAATTACATACTATTTACACATAGGCGTATATTACAAGTTAGATTAGTTTTTTGTCTAATTACCGACTATCATCATATAATTATTAACTATTTTAAGGACAATTTCCTCTGCTCAATCTCCAGCAGTTTCTTCTTTAGTTCCAGTTTTTCCGACATTAATTGTTCGATGACAGAATGGTGTCTTTTGTCCTCGATTAGCTTTTGTTTATAGAGAGCACAGAATTCACTTAGAGCCTTTTGAGTGCTACTCGCCACATTTGTGGCCAAATTGATGGATTTACTCATCGACTCCAGTTCAGATTGAAGAGCTCTTCCCTCGAATTTCGATCGCTGTAAGAAGAGTGGATCAATATCGAGTTCAGCTTTGGAATCCTCGGGCTCGTAGCCATAGCCAGAGGCATCTTGCAGCGCGCTGTTATCCTCCTCCTCTTCGGGCACAACATCCTCCACATCTTCCATATCGAATGTGGTATTCGAGGTGTCTTGCAAATCGTCATCGGATGCATTCATTATTATTTGATTAGCATCGTCGCTGAGACGGTATAAGCTGGCAATTGTTTCCTCCGCCGAACTCAGACCCGTTGCCAAGGGAATATTGTGCATCTCATTTTTCTCCACCTTCTTGATGATGAATCTCTTCCAGTCTTTCAGCGCCTGCACATTGAGAAAGTGAACGTTTAAAAAGAAGAGCAAGTCAATTTTATTTTAGCAGAGTTGACCTTTTTCCAAGTTGCCAAATCTTTTTGTGGTGGCCCACTGCGATTTAATTCGGCTGCGAGTTGTTCCCAGAGCAATTCGAATGCGTTTCGTGTCTCCCACGAGGGATTTTGCAACAGACCCGGGTGCTTCTTTATAAAGTTTAGCAATATCAACTCCTGTTCCGGATTCCGAGGTTTGCCTCGATGTCGATCATTCGTCTGTGGCAATATTTTATATTTGCGATTCTGCGTTGAAGCTGAAACATTTGCATTTGGATGCATTCGATTCATGTGCTTGCTTAAGTTTGTTGTTGTCGTTTTATAAGAGAGCTTCGCCTTGCATATGTTGCACAGCGCAAATGTGTCGTCGACCGCTCGAAAGAAGCACCAAATTTCACTTGTTCTCCGCTTCATTTTTTGTTATTGTTGTTTAATGCAATTCAATATTGTGCACAACTAATAATTTTTAATAATAATGGTCGCAGTGTTGACAAGCACTAAAATTACAGAGTTGCCACTTAGCTAAGACTTAACATTATGGGCATTATTACATACCCTAGCATTAAATAATGGTGTGGAACTGGTTCAATTGGAACAATGAAAAATATTTGAATAGATTTCAGTTTTAATGTCTCACAAGTGAATGTATACATTCCACAGTCAAACATTTAATAAGCGTTTTTTAGTATTCGTCTCAAATTGGAGATTATTTTAGGCAAATTTTTGTATTCGGTTCAACATGGTGTCGCTTTGAAAAAGTGGTGGTCTTTTTATCAGTCAGATCTGTCCTTTTTGTTCTTCTAGCCGAAAAAATGAGCAAACAGTCGATGTCTTTACTTTTTATTTTTTTGTATCAATAATTTTAATTATTTTATTTAATGTAGTCAATTTAATGTTGTTATGTATTTACATTTAATAACCCGGGCGAATGTACAGCTTACTTTTGCGTTTACGTGCTGTTCACTTGGAATCGGACGTGCTTCCCTTAGAAAACGTGATCTCAGATAGCAGATTACAGCAACACTTACAGCACTGGCTTGGCAAAACTTTGCAGTTGAGACCATTAGCAAACGGCCTCCACTAGAAATACTTTTTGTACTTAATTAGAAAACTGCTTACTTTACGTTCGGCATGGTCAGGGACGGTAGAGACAGCTGCCCTTTACCTAAAAAATATAGTTTTCAAAATTTGCAGTCCTTTTACATTAGTTTTGAATAATAATGTGCAAACAGTTCTCAAATACTTCTAAAGTCTTAATAAACTGTGGGTGAAAAATGATATGCGGAAGAGATAACAAATAACGAAGCAGAAACGACACGAAATAGAAGTATTGAGAATTTAGATACCGGCTTTCGATTTTTCAAGAATACTATTTATTAATTCACAAATTAAAGCGTGTTCTTGAATCTTCGGCACGTGCGTGCATAACTATGCGGAAAATGGCATTCTATGAATCGCGACGAGGTTTTGATGATCGTGCAAATATTCAAAACATCAGTCAATAATTCACCGTATATATGCCGCGCAACCGGTGAAAGTCAGCACAATTCGCTGTGGTGTGGCAAAGATGAGATTACTTACTCCGATTGTTGGATTCTTACTGTTTCTGGGGGTGGTCAGCGCCTTAAGCGTGGAGGATCAACTCAGTGGTTGCCCATTTCACCAGATGGGCACATTAGAATTGGCTACTAGTAAAACACCAATCAAACACGCCGGAAGATCGAAGAGAAATATCCCAGATGGCGATGAAGGCAACCTGGACATTCTGCTGAAAGACTTATTGCCCAAATATAGCAGAAATGCAGGACCCAGCAGTTATTTGAATATCGGGGCAGTTGAGAAGCAGCCCACGGAGCCAATCAAGTGCGGAATACCGCCCAAAAACTGTCTAAATAATACACAGAATTTGCACTACCGGAGCATTGATGGTTCCTGCAATAATTTGCTGTATCCAGAGTTTGGCATCGCCACCTCCAGGTACAAGCGCCTGCTCCATCCAAGCTATGCTCGGTCCCAAACTGTGCCCAACGCACGACTCATCTCACTGTCGATGTACGGAGAGAAGACCTTCATGGATCAGTTTCGCACCGTTGCCTGCATGCAGTGGGGTCAATTTATCGGCCACGACATGAGCCTGCTGACCACACGGGGAGCACCCAAGGATTGCTGTGCGGAGTCAGAGCATCCGCTTTGTCAGCCAATCACATTGGCAGCTGGTGGCCCCATCGCCTATAATACGGGCAAAACATGTTTGAGCTTTGCTCGCAGCATATCCGATGCGGAGGCGGTTTGCCCCAAGAGCGGACTGTCCCACAGCGAGAAGCTTTCTGTGGTCACAGCCTATCTGGATCTCTCCTCCCTTTATGGCAATTCACTGAAGCAGAGTCAACAAGTGCGTCTCTTCAAGGGAGGCCAACTGCGCACCAGTCACGTCAATGGGCGACAATGGTTGCCCGTGGTTCAGAATCATTTCGGTGAATGTGGCACCAACAACGAGTGCTACTCATTGCCAGACAAGCGGAATCGCTTTACGCCAACTGTCGCAGTAATTCATACGGTTTTGCTGCGTGAGCACAATCGTCTGGCAGAGCACCTGGCCCAGCTAAATCCGCATTACAACGATGAGCGTTTGTATCAGGAGGCACGCAAGATTAACATTGCGCAGTACCAGAAGATCACGTACTATGACTATCTGGTCGCAGTCCTAGGCGCCACATATACTCATCTCAACGGCATTACCTTCCCATATGCGGCAGGTTCCACCGAGTATGTAAATGACTACGATGAAAGCATCAGTCCCAATCCGTATGCAGAGTTTTCAGCTGCTGCCTTCCGCTATTCGCACACCCAGATTCCCGGCTGGTTTTCGTAAGTATCTTTCCGTTTGAAGTGGCTTACTTTTGGCACCGATTAAACAATTTTTAACTGTTCATTTGCAGCTTGGTGTCTCCGAATCGAGACGCAAATCAGACGATGCGTCTGAGCAACTATTTTGAGCGCGCTGAAACAATTCGTCTTCTGTCTTCCAACTTTAATATGGCCGATATTGTGCGAGGCATGGTCACTCAACTGCAGAAGCGCGCTGACGGCAATATAGATCCCGAGATTAAGCACTACTTCAATAGAAAAGATTTCGAGGAGTATGGCTCCGACCTCAAGTCTCTGGATATTCAGCGTGCCCGCGATTTCGGACTGCCCTCATACAATGATGCCCGTGAATTCTGCGGCCTGAGCCGTGCCGCCGACTGGTCTGAATACGCTAATGAAATATCAGATGAGGTAGAAAATGTTATTTATTTAATATTAATTACGAGTTAATAGGGTGGCTTTTATAGAAAATACGCCTGTTGCGCAAGCTGTATGCCAATCCGGAAGATGTCGAGCTGTCCGTCGGCGGCACTCTCGAAGCTCATGTTCCTGACGCATTGTTTGGACCCACGTTCTTGTGCGTTATTGGCAAACAGTTCCTCAACACTCGTCGAGGCGATCGCTTCTTTTTCGAACGGGAGAATCATCTAAGCGGCTTGTCACGTAGTGAGTACATTCTCAATTCTTTACTATAATTCTTTCTCCTAATATGGCCAACTTCTAATGCAGCTCAACTGGCGGAGATACGCAAGATTAGTTTGGCTTCGCTGCTCTGCAACAACGTGCAAGGTTTGCATTACATCCAGCCCAATGCATTCATTTTCCCCAATTCTCGGTAAGTAGCTATTCACGGAGAGAAATTCGGACTTCATTTAACAAACTTTTGCATTGTTTCTTTTTTACACAGTAATGGTTTGGTGAACTGCAACGACATTCCTCAACTAGACCTTAGCAAATGGCAAGACTTAAGTCCCCAGCTGGTTAACTAACTTTCGGGAAATCAACACAACAACAAAACAAACCAATTTTATTTTGTTTTTTTTTTTTAAATAGCCCGCAGAAATTGGTTTTGAATACATACCATGAAAACTCAGAGAATAAAAATGATTTGTCAATACTTAAAGTAGTTTGAAAAAAAAAATCAATGAGATTTTCTTTGTAACCCAAAGATTACATATTCTTGCATGTATATAAATGTTAATTAATGTTTAAAGCTTCTTAATTTTGAAAGTAGTTGGAAGTTAGATGCATCCCTAACTTATCAGTTTGATTGATCTTAATAAACAAAAAATAATAAAAATAATAAATAAATAAAAAGAATGTGAAACCACAACGAATTTTGGTCCCAATTACGAATCGCAAGAGATTATGATTTTAAAAAACCATTTTGTTTCGATATTCGGTTCTGCTTTACGGATATGAATATTATTGACCAAGTTATCAAGTCACAAGTTTTAAGCTTATCGAAAAAAACAAGCGTTGTACCAAAATACTCTTGTACCTTCAGTATTAGAGTATGTAATGGTAGAATGTTATGTTAGCGCCGCCTTTTGGAGAGAAGAATAAAGTGTTCAACGCCACCTAGCGGTCAAGTTATGATAGTTGAGGGGTCATGGCAGAAGATGGGCCCATAAGCTATAAAAGACTCAAATGGGAGAGAATAGGTAAAATAATAAGTAGGTAAAATTGGTAAAATTAAAAACCGCGGCAAAAGGCTGGCAAATTTGTGCAAAAATCTTAGTTAAATTATCGATAAATAAGGGTTTCATATAAAGCTGTGTAAAACTATATGTACAAAAAAAAAATTTAAATAACGAAAGAAAGATAAATATCACAAAAGCAAATGTAGTGCAACAATTTAATTTAATTTCGTATCTGTGTCAGATCGATTAAAATCAAATAAAATTTGCAAAATATCACATATATAGACTCTGAGTTGATTGCATGATAGAGTCTGTTGTTAACAAACATTTCTTCAGTGGCTAATAAAGATACCGAGATTTTACCGTTTAACACAAATTGAGTGCTTACTTTTAAAAATTTCTGGAAGATGTATAAGCTGATCAGCGGATTTAAGTGGCTTACTTTTTTGAAAGTCTAATCGGTTTGCTTAACGAAATAATTTTTCCCCAACTTCCACTTCAACATGGCAAATTAGCCACCAACGAAACGCATGCATCTCGAATGGTCTCATTCTCAATTAATATATGAATGCTCTGCATAGATGCAAGTGGTGTGGGCGGTTTCAAAACTTTTCATTTTACCGTTCACTTTTGTACAAGCGTAAGCGAACACATTATTTCAAATGGAAGCGAACACATTACTTTAAATGTAAGCGCTCACTTTTTAAACACACATCCCATTAAAAACGGGGAACAATAATGTACTCCAAAGCAAGCATCTCCGACCCCATAATTTTTCAAAGTAAGCGCACACATAAATTTTCTGACAGTTCGATCTTTTTCGTATAAATGACATCGCAATACATTATTGTCTGCTTTGTGATGTAAGCGTTAATGTAACTAAAATGTAACCTACATCTCACTTTTATTTTATTTATTTAATGTAAAATGCAGTCAACAAACTTTAAAGTTAAAAATTGCAAACAAAATTTAAAATCATACTAACCATCTTGCGGTATTACAATTAAAAATGGTCCACTACAATAAGTGGATTGGAATGGGAATCACAAAAGTCCAATGAAATAAAAATCAATAAATTGAATAAATAATATAAAATATAGAACATCTTCGGGTATTTAAATGTTAATTAGTCCAACCCAATGAGTGGATTGGTGAGGCATAGTAAAAAACTATTCAAACCAAATGTTAATGATTATAGATTAATAATAGACAAACAGTGGAATTTTGAGAGTAAATATAAAAAAGAAAGAGAGGGAGAAACCGCAGATATACGGAAATTAGTAATATATTATATTCGGTAGACACACATAGGCTATATTTGGCCCCTTTTGGTGAAAATAGTAATAAGGGATTGGTACATAAGTGAACCTGTGAAATTATGTAAATTTACCGCAGTTAAGCACTGATTATCCAGAGACTTAAGCCATTTTGAGGCCTAAAAATAACATCACCATAATTATGCAAATCGTCATCAGTTGGTGTTAATGTATTGGACATTTCTACAAATTATAATTTTATTTTAAGAAAGTTGTTGATTTTTTTTTTCAAACTTGGCTTTATGTCAGTCATTTTGTCGACTGGATCGGATCTTTATAAGATACAAGATAGTCTGACGGGTCCTTGTGTGAAAATCCGTTTTCTGTCAATAAGTTTTCATCTAAACTTTATTTAATTCCACTAAACAAGTTAGTTAAATGTTTTGATCTGATCAGTTCTGATCAGTTCGAACAATATTGGTTTTCGGTTAACCGTTTTTAAAAACTGCACAATTTTAAATATTTTTTCCCCTGCAGGCTTTGAGTTTCGGTTTCTCTGCGTTGAATCCAACATCCAATAAAATTAGGGCAGTGACTTTAAAATTCTTATGCAATAAGAAAAACAGTTAACCTTTAACTTTCGCTCTGACCTTGTGTCTTCATTACACCGGTAACTTTTTGAATTTTCTATATGTGGGCTAATTATATTCTGAAGCGTGACATCTTTATCATACTCTTCATCCGTTTTACAACCAGAAGTAATGACGTGACGAAATCCAAAAAAAAATATATATATACATATATGTATGAAAACGATAGATCTCGACACCTTTATTATGCAGAGTCAATGAGAATTTTATTCAAATCATAATTAGTTTCCATGATATGTAAACAAATAAAGATAATAAGACAAAAGATAGATTTCGCAGTGGATGCGATTCGTAACGGTTCCATAGAAACTAGATTAATAAACGTAAATTTTTAAAATATGTGTTTCTCTCTGTGTGTGTGCAAAAATTCTATATAATTTGTGCTTGAAGTATAAAATGGATCGTCTCTTTGGCGAAAGGCAGCATTAGCTTTCGAGCCATGAAATTGAAGATATCAATCGTCTGCATTGGTAAGTCACATTAATTGATATTTGATTGGAGAGCCAAAAAACTCAAATTATTCTTCTAAGGCTTAACCATTTTTGGTTTGGTGAGGCAGATAAAATGTAGTAAGGAAACCGGAAGATTTGTCGTTCATTCTTCGGGTCAAGCGCCAGCTCCTGCACCTGTGATTTACAAAATACCATCACCAGCACCATATCCATACCCGCATCCACCACCTCCAAGTCCACCGCAGCCATGTTTTTGTCCGCCAGGTCCACCAGGTCCGCCAGGATTACCTGGTCATCCGGGTCCTCCAGGTTAGTATACTGATTTGTCGTGAAGTTTGTCATTGCAGATTTATTATTGATCTTTAGGTGTTGCAGGAAAGCCTGGACATAGTGGTCCGAAGGGTGACAAGGGCGATAAAGGGGACAAAGGTTACTTTGGACCCCCTGGCATACCTGGTCCCCAGGGTCCTCCAGGTTTTCCAGGAAATAAAGGTTGGCATGGGCCCGGGCCCGGGCACCAGCCTCCCTACCCACCACCCCCTCCCATAATAATACCAATTCCTGTGCCATCTCCGGGAAAAGGACATCATCATGGCGGTCCTGGTGGACACCCAGGATATCCGGGACATCCAGGGTATCCCGGGTATCCGGGGTATCCAGGCTATCCAGGCTCGCACAAAGGACACAAAGGATATCCACACAAGGGATATCCACACAAGGGATATCCACATAAAGGGTATCCGCATAAGGGACACCCAGGATATCACCACCCAGGACATCATCACCCAGACCATCACCACCCAGGACATCACCATCCAGAATATCACCACCCAGAATACCACCACCCAGGATATCCACATCGAGGACATCATTATCCGCCAACTTCAGGACCTCCACCTCCAGGACCTCCACCTCCTGGACTTTCACCTTCAGGGATCCCAAGCTTTGACTGGGATCAATGGGATCATGAGCGAATTCATCTAATTGAGAGCGAAAATGACACGGAAGATTTACAAAATCTCAATGATGATAATACTTTGGATCAAGACTATATGAAAGAAACAGTGGAATCTGAATCTTTGTCCGACAATGTTGAATTGGTTGATAATATGAATGACATGAGTAACGAAGACGGTTTTGAATCTAGCGATGCGTCAGAAAATGAACAAAATATTGAATCGGAATCTTATATAGACGAAAATAATGAAAATGATTTGCAAGAGCGGAGCATCCGAGGGCCAATTATCTTAGCAGTTAGTACGCCTCGTAACCCATTTAAAATCTTTCCGTACGATAAAAACTAAAAATAAAAATTAACAGGATAAAAAAAGAGTAACGTTTAAGTCCAAAGATCTCAAAAAAGCATGTACCTTGAACATTATTTCATTATTAATGTGTTCCCATCGAAAATATGCTCTTTTGTTCTTATAGAGGCACAATCACTAATTGAGCTACTCAACAAAAAAAAAACTTGATTATGAGACAGCTTACAAAATAGTTTCATCGACTTGTCGTTTGATATTTATCAATGAAATATGCTTATAGTGAGTAATTTGTCAGTGGCACTGTTTGTAAGCAAACTAGTTTTATGACTCAGATCGATGACAGATCGGATCACTACTCATATTTGTGCAATGTATTCCAATGGTCGAGTGATAATTCTTTCATAATAATATTTTAAATTATATGAGAGAAGGGGACATCAGTATACATATGAATGTTATCTCGAAAGAACCGAAGATTATTGTCTTTCGGGTTTTTTAACTAAGCATCAAAAGTAATTAAGCTACCAATTATTTATTATAATTTTATCTTACGTTCCAAAGTGAAATAACAGAGTTGCTTTTTGTGAAAGTTTTTGTTTAACTCGCAATTGTGACGTAAGTTCTTCTTTTACCTAGAAAAACTTGAATAACCAAGCCAATTCTTATCTAGAACTATTGACTAGGATTTCAACAGTCAGAAAAGTCGATTCAGATTCTATAGTCGTTTATATTTGAATAAGATATCTCAATTCGATACCTGTAGTATACTGAGACATGTAATTGGGTCAAGATTCTCGAATATGTTAGCAAATTTGAATACTTTGGCATTTTCAACCACTTGGCTATAGTCTGTATCTAATTTTACAGCGATCTATATACACATTCTAATTCATACCTTAACTATTAGAAAATGTCAAATAATTTTTCAAAATATAAAAAAAAATATTTCAAAATTCATTATTATTATCATTTTCAATTCTATGCGCATCACTTAACCCTTGTGGCACATATAATATTTTAAGAATTAGTCAATATTTTTAGGTCTAGTCAAATGGTTAATATAGTTTTTTTTTTTGCAAAGAACGGCTTACATATTTTTTTCTTACAAATTTTAATTTAATTTAATATTTATATTAGCATATTGTGTAGTTCATACAATATAATAAATAAATAAATAAACACGAAGCTGTGGTTCCAATATGCAACTTTTACTTTAAAAATTGCTTAAAGGTATAATTTATCAGAGAAGTTTTCTAGAAACTCATTTGCATTGCACCAATAAACTATCTTCTGCTCTCACAACACTATATAATAAAAGAAAATTTCATTTTTATTCATATTTCTTTACATTTATTCATAAATTTCGCCTTGTTATCACTTTCTGTTATTCTGTATTGTCTTTGCTATTCATTGTGGTTTGAGTATACTCAAATGTGTCTATGGTTATGGTTATAGTATGCAAATAATCAAATTAACTGAACTAGATAAAAGCTGAAAGCCAATAAAAAATACAAAGAATATCAATAATCAACCAATTTATAAAAATTAACAATAAAAAAAAAAAACACAAAAAATGTTTTTGAAGAGAAAGATCGCAAATGTCATCGTTCTCTAAAAATTTGTATTGATTGTTAGAAGCCACGCGTATATATTAATATTTTAATTTATTTAATTATTTAAGAAATGTATAAAAAAAAGTTCTTTTATACTGTTTTTTATACATTCCTTTTTATAGTTTTTTACTTCTGTTTACTATAATAAATATCCCATTCAAAATGTGTGAAATGGATAGAATAATAGGAAACAACTATAAAATTCCAGAAAACTCATAAAGTTTTTAATTTCATTTTGGGGAGGCCACTTAATTTTTAACAATTAAAAACTTTTGGATGACTCATCGGATTTTAACTTGACTTGTATTTTAGTCTTAAAAATGTTCTCCATCCACCTAAACATATAATTGTCATAAACTAGCTGAATTACCGAGGTCCGAAAGCAAATTAAAGTATTATAAATTTGTAAAGCTAATGCAGATATTAAAAAAAACTGTTAATCAGAACTCACTCACTATTAATGGTTATAAAAACTACATAATTTTAATCGAAACTAAGCAGAAGAAATTATTGACGAAGATGACATAACTGGGTGAAAGACAACTTTAAAAGGAAGTTAAGATAAACATTATAATTATAAACAAGTAAATTATACTGCTATAGATATTATTGAATTTAAATTATTTATTATACTCTTACATTCGCATTGATCGGCTTAACTGCCTGATCCGATATTACCACGTACCTTTAAGAAGATTTGATAAAAAATTTAATACATTTGTTTTATTCTTTCTTATTTTTTTTATTGTTTAATATTTCTTAGCAGCACCACCTTTTGTATGTATGTATGTGTATAATTTAAAGCAGCTAACATGTAAATTGAACTCTTGTCAGTCAGCTAGGATAAACTGTTTTATTAAAACGGGTAATAATAATAGGGGTTTCTTACATACAAATATGATTTATATATGTACATCAAAAGGGGACAATATAATACATGGAGTTTGATTTTACAATCTTTATGTTGATTAAACTAATTGTTATTATATTTTGAACTAGTTAAAGACAGATCCGTGTGCATACAATGGAAATGGTCACTTCTTCCCAAACAGAACTGAGTGATCTGCAGGGACATGTTGAGTTTGATCGACCCATTTCGTGAGGTCAACTTGCGGTATATGCGAGCATGGCACAACAGGGTTTCTGGTAGACGGGTATAGATTAATATTGATGATAATCGCTACTTTTTTTTGTATGGTACTTACGATCCCGAAATAGTTTTAAATGCAGCAGGCTGCATCGAAGCAATATTGTTGCCATTGTCACATAGCAAACGAGCCATGCTTGCCTTACGCAGTTCCACCAATTGATCTGGTCAAGATGTTACAATTACAGAATTGATCAATAGGTGTAATGCAAATTAATACCTGGAGTGAATCCGCTTAATTTGTCGCCATTTTCAAAGAAGAAACGATCGCCGACACGAGTTCTATAGAACTGTTCCGTCAGGATGCAAAGGAAAGTGGGACCGGCCAGTGACCCAGCCACATGTGCCTCAAGTGAGCCACCAACCGTCAAGTCCACATCCTCGTGACTATCATAGAGCGATCTGAGTGTATCAATTACCTGCGGACTGATCAGATCACCAAAGTCTTCCCATGAATGTGCCCGCTTCATGCCACAGAATTCTCTCATATCATTATACGATGCAAGGGCATGATCACGATTCCGCTGAATATCCAATGCACGCAAATCGGAGCCGAATGGCATATTGCGTCTAAATAGAAAATGCTTGATCTAGCAAATATAAGATTACGTTTAATACATTTTTAGATGATAATTATAAAGGGCGAAAACACAGCTGGAAGTATTTTTCATTTTTTTGCTTGTCAAAAATATTACAGAATACATAGTTTTCAGTATTTCAAATTATAAACAATAGAGAATGTTGCAGTCAAGCGTAACCGACAGCAAAATACTATATTACTTTAATTTGTGTGCAGCCAAGAAATACTGTCCAAGTTAGCCTTTAGGTAGTAACGCTTCTTCGATGTTTTGCAACTGTAGCTCGATATTTTGGGGGCGGGAGTGGGCATGGTTGAAAAACATTAAAGAGAAGGTTCCTAATAATATTCCTTTCAAGTTTGGTAACTGTAGATCTTAAGTTGCGGGAGATAAGGCAATTTTCCGGTTTTTGGGGCGGGAGTGGGTGTTAGCCAAAATTTTTTACAGACCTTTCAAATTTGGTGACTTAAGCTTTCAAATTGCTTGAGATATGTGGTCTTATCGATTTTCACCAATAGGTGTATCAGTTTAGGTAGGCAGAGTGGGCGTGGCCTTCCAATTTTTAATCGATCTCTTAGGGAAGTTACCAGTAACATACTTTCACAATTTTGTACTTTCACATACCTTACAAATTATGGAATATATACTTATTTAAGGTTTCTAAGGCCGAAGTCGGTATATGGGCATAGATCGAACCTTCAAAATGCCATAACTTCGTCAAAACTCAACGCTTTTGTAAAAGCAAGGGCGTTTCAATCATAGTTTGGCCTCTAGATAAATCGTACATTTAAAGTTGAAATCGTGATTTTGGGTCGAAACATAAGTCAAAATTATAGTCCGAAAATCGACATATGGGCAGGGCAGATCTTTGAACGTTATCACCAACAACCTACCAACCAATATTGGTTCCATAAAAGTGTGGGAGATATGAGGCTTTATCGATTTACAAAAATCGATTTTCTACTTCCCTTGTAGACGTAGGACTCCAACCTTGACACTTTAACTTTTGAGGGTAATTTCAAATATATGTTCGAAGTTTCAAACCTATATTTCTAAGGGTGTCGAAGAAACGCGCGTTCATACAGACGGACGGACGGACAGACAGACGGACGGATAAAAATGAAAACAGCTGCAGCGGCTTTAAATTGTGTTCAAACTCTCTTCGCTTAGAAAATTGCAGCCAAGAATTGAATCGGAAGTTTTTTAGGTAAATTTGGAGCACACCTGTATATAAAATTTTCGTTTTTAATATTGAGATTTATTTACGTTTACTCGGAATTATAGATGATAAACTCATTCCTTTAAATCGAATATTGAGAGAGAAATAAAAAATGTGGACTTTCAAATGGATCGTAAGTCATATTCTTCCACTCTGCCAAATAATATCAATTCTCATTGAAGTGGTTGCTTTAGTTTACTTTTCAAATTAAAATGTATGACTGAATTTAAGTTATTTTTGTTTAAATAGTCTGTGCATAGATACCTGTTTATTAAAGTTGATGTCCGTCAGGTCTTCTGGCTGTGTGGCATGACCTCTGGTGAGGGAATCAAAGTTATCGCCAACCTCAAGAATACCAGGGCGATTGAACCAATCACTGAGAGTTAATGAACCAAGAACAGAGCGCAGCTCGGACAAAAGGCTATAAGCAGAGAGACGTTATAAATTAACGAGTTTATAACTGCTGATAATAAAAAAACAGAAATGGAGATTTCTCCAAGAACCCTATCTGTGATAGGTTTTATAAAAATATACTTACTCCAATCTACCCTCGATTTGGGAATGGAAGTATCTGAATGCAGCTGTGGCGTGTTCATTTAATACGCTGGGATCAATGGTAGGATTGTAGTCATTCACGTAGCTTCCTCCAGGAGCTTTGAAAATCAGGCTATTCTTCAACATATTTTGCTCGCCAAGGAAAATTGGTAGCCATTCGTAATAGCTAATTTGTTGGTACTGGGCTATGTTGATTTTGCGAGCTTCCTGGAACAGCGTGCGATCGTCAAAGTGAGGATTTAGTGCAGACAGAGTATCGGCAATGCGATTGTGTTCACGGAGCAGAATTGTTTGTAATAAGGCGAGTCCGGGATTTTGATTGACACGTACATCGCCGGCTCTGTAGCAGACTTCATCCGCATCGATGGCATCGCAATCTCCGGTTACGTTACGGGACAAGGGTAGCCATTTGGCGCCATTGCGCTCCTCAACAATCATACGTCCGTCTCGGAACTCGCGGATGTCGCTATTTTGCTGCATCGAGTTGCCATAGACAAGGGACAGATCCATGTAGGCTGTGACCACAGTCAACTGCTCAGCCGCTCCACCGGCATACTGACAGTTCGAGTCGCGATCTGTCAGTGTGCGCACAAAGTTGAGGCATTCCGTTCCGACTTGGGAGTAGGCCGGATCATGTGGAGGCACAATGATGGCAAAGCAGGTTTTATGCGCCGTGTCCAAGCCCACCAATCGTCCATCATCTGTGCAACAGCGCGTCGGATGCTTCTCTGTTTAGGAGTAGATCGGGTAAATTAGACAATCTATTACAAAGTGATGAAGTGATCGACATACTGGATTGAGTGCCACCCGCTTGCATGCTCATGTCGTGCGTTATAATCTGGCCCCACTGCATGTTGTGGAGCGTAAACTGTGGATCGGGCACGGGCTTCTCACCAAATGCCACAATGGACACCAGACGAGCACTGGGTAGCTCATTGCTGGTTACAGAACGGGTTGGTGCCGATATTCCATCGGCGTATTTGGGTGTCACAAGACGACCATACCTAAAGGACATGCATTAAAAGTGACACAAACATACTGACTAAGACATACACTTGTAAAAAAAGATAATTTTTTTCTGAGTGCAGTCTAGGCGCTTGATATTACTTAGTATTGGCAACGCCCAGTCCTGGATTTTCCAGGTGATTACATGATCCATCCATCGTACGATAGGCGGACTTCTCACATACAGCCGGAGGAGTGGCGCAAGTAACCCGTCTCTCCATGGGCGGTGCTGGTTGCGAACTCGCAACAGTAAAGAATGGATTTTGTGGTACCGGCGAAGTATCCATTGCAGAGGTTAGCGCATTTCTGGTGCAAAACATATCCATGTGTGAGTAATACAGTCGCAGAATAAGACCAGCTAAGACTTACCCTATTAAAAATGGCTGGGCAGCTGCATGATACGTGTACCCATGTAAGTGGGGTCCATGGGAGCGCGGTTGCTCATTGTGCACGATGTGGTAACCGGTTGATACCTTAAGTCCGACCACACTACAGACCAGTCCCAAAATGCAGAGGACCAGCATATCTCGCTGATGGCGCATCTGAAATTCAGTTTTCTATTAAAATATCTTCATAAACACTTTTAAATATGTAAATTGTATTAAATATCTCAAATAGCAGTCGTCAAAATAATAGTAGTGCATTTATATGAGTTGTAATATATGTAAAACAAGTAAGATGCCGTAGTCGAGTTGGCTCGACTACGATATACCCTTAACAAAGTTTTTAAATATATTCTAGTTTTATTGGCCAATTTGCCTTTAAGATGATTTGCACAGAGTATTTTTACTCACAAGCTCGAACTGACCCGATCAGGCTGGCTACAAACATATGCATATACATAAATACATACAGACATAGTAGTTACCGGGGCTCTGCAGAATACACACAAATATATTGACGCTAGCGTCGATTGTCATGCCATCTCTTTCTCACACATGCGCTCGCCTATTTATGCATACAGAAAATGCTTGCGGCTGCTGACAGAAAGAAGAATAATATGAAAATATATTTTCGACTTTGGTGTTTCCTATCCGATCTTAATGACATTTTGGCAATTGAATTTATTGCTATCGGAAATCGAAATGTATAGATAATTCAGAAACTGAGGCAGTTATCGATAAAATAAAGTAAACTTGATCTGCGCCTGGTACACGAGAACTTATATTCCAAATTCCCTAGGTCTTATAGTCTCTGAGATCCGAGAGTTCATACAGACGGACAGACTGTAGGACGGACGGACAGACGGACAGGGCTATATCGACTCGGCTGTTGATCCTTATCAAGAATATATATACTTTATGGGGTCGGAAATGCTTCCTTCTGCCTGTTACATACATTTGCACAAAACCATTATACCTTTTTTACCCATTTTTAATGGGTTCAGGGTATAAAAATATAGATCAAATGTGAAGATAATTTTATTTTGATAGGCAATTAAAACTAAAGATAAGTCAAAATTGAAAGCTAGTATAGCTTTCAAATAAATTCTGAAAAATAGGTATGTTGTGTTACTAGTTACTAGTTTAGTAGCTTAAAAGTAATCGCAATACGTTTGATTTTGTCATTATTAAAAAATATGCAAAAAATGCAAATTAAATTCTTGACTGCACTGGTTTTTGCATATAAATTGTTAATTCATTTGAGTACTGAAGTATTCTCAATATAGAATATGAAATGCGTATATAATAAGTTCTATGGAATTGATCACATAAAAAGAAATCATCGAAGCTGAAAATCGCACTCAATGCTTAGTTGCTGGTTAGTTCTCCACTCGAATTTTCCAACAAAATCAATAACGATGCATTGCGTAACTAAACCGCTCTTATGAGGTGAATGGCAGAAGCAAAGACGAATAGCTTCAAAAGTTTGTAAACAAAAGTATGGCTGAAAAATGCTGCACACCAACTTAGCAGGGGTCGTAAAGCTATAAAAAGCTATAAAAAGCAATTCGCTGAAAACGATCATTCCAATAAATTCGCATTGTGAAGTGCACATAAAAATATAAAAGCACGTATCAAAATCTGACGCAAAGCGGCAAAAACAAAGAAATAAAAAATAACTCTAGAAATAATGGCTTTATTAAACACATCAAAGATAATGCACATTTACAGACCAGACTTAAACTATACACATTTTAATATCACTTTCAATTTTCAACAATTTTCTTACTTAAGCATGCCAAAGACTACAACTCAGCATATTATTCAGAAAGTAAATTTCTGTAATGGAATATTGTATATTTCTAGAAACCAGAGTAAATTCCAGAGTAAATTTTATTTCAGTTAAAATTTGTCTAATTTTCAGTGCGTGTTTTACACATAATTTTACAAAGTCCCCTAAGAGATCGATAAGATCCTTTATTGCCACGCCCACTCCGCGATACACCTTTTAATGTAAGTTGATAAGACCAAGATGGAGTCACCAAATTTGTCGCCCCAAACCCTCGCCAAATGATAAAATCCTATATATTTAAGAGCTATAGTTACCAAAGTTAAGTCACGCCTACTTTCGTACACAAAATCATATATCGATATATATACAAACATTTTAGATTGCTTGCTAGTTAATACAATTTAATTAAAAAAAAAAAATAGATTCAGAAAGGATTTAAAATATATTATAATAAATTAAATATTTTCTCTTGTATAGAAATTTGTTACTGCAAAATAGAAAACATGCTTTTGGCCAAAAGTGAGTTTGGTCTAAATATCTTATTGAAATATTTTTTTTACAAAATTAATTTTTAGATCGATTTCAGAATGACTCGATTGATTTTCAACTTCGACGTAAGCAAAGAGGCGGATAGATTTAAAGTTTCACGAGGAGCACGAGCAAGCATCAGACTGCAGACAACATCAATGTTTATCTAATTGACCTCAAAATCATAATCAAATCGAAAAGAAAAAAGAATGAAATATGACAACACTAAAAACATTTGTGATTTTCAATCGAATGAAATAGTTACACAATAATAACAATTCACAATTAAGGAGAACTGAAACTAATTGACGCTCAAACATTCGATCACGTTTGGGTGACTGGCTTAAAAAAACATAATCAAAACTCAAATTCCATCTCAAATTCCACAGTTCTAGAATGGTATGCTAGAAACATGATTTTTGTTGTCGTTAAAAATACATACATATAAATAGCATGTGGAGCATGTGAGTTTACATTGAATTAACACATTAACCTTCAAAAACAGTTGTCAGAAATCTACCTTTCTATTATCGGATTTCAATCCCTGCCTTCTGACAGATTTATTGACAAGAATCATCATAAAAAAAAACATAATAATATTTAAAAAATAAATATTTTTTATTTTATTTTTGATAAGATATGGCAAAAAGGTGCGCTCTTGCGATAAGATGAAAAAACTTTTACAGATAAACCTCGAATAACAGAGTCCCATATAATTCGAATTAAATTTAGAAATAAATTTTAATAGAATGAATATTTCTATATCATTTAAATGACACACTTAAAAAAAAAGTTACCTACAAATTGTACTTACGATTAATGTAAGCAGTGAGGTCGAGAAATAAGCTAGTCAAAATAAAGCATTGCAACCTTTCAATATATGTTCTCGAACTATTTTTAGAATTGTTAATTTAATTTAAAATGTAATTAAAAAATACAAAAAAAAACACACAGCTTGAAAAAACAACAACAATTTTTAGTTTGTGTTTATTGAAATCCGTTAAAGCAATCAAAATTTAACCGAGAAAAATCTGAACAACGAGGGCCATTGTTCAAAATTTGGTTTCTTTTAATTTTGCTGTTAAAAAAGGCTGCTTCTGTTTATTTATTTATGACATGGAAAATTCGGTAAGCCGAGTTGTCGACGGCAGTTGCTTAGTTATTTTGATGAGTTAACACATATGGGATCTGTTTCACTGTCAAAGCAATTTAAGTTCACTTGTGTACCACAGAATTATTCACACCAGGCATTCGATAAAAAATGCAAACAGAAAAACTACTTCTTGTGCGAAAACCTTTGTGTGTGTGAGTTTTTTATGTACATTTTATTTTGGCCTAAACTGGCATTAGACACGAACCGGGTCATTTTGCATGTTGGCCGACTAACCGACTAGTTAGGGAACTGTTAGATGTACAAATCGACAATCGATCTTGGCGGCTGTGTCACAGGCTCTGCGGTTATGGTAACAACTGGTTCCTTAACCTATTTAGTCTGTATTGGCTGTTATTCATCTTAATTTCGAAACATGTTCGTTGCACAGGCCAACAATTTGCTGCTTCTGGTATTTGCCTAAAAAAAACTATTTATATTGTGGCGGCGCAATTTGTATATGTACATATATGTATGTCTGAAAAAAACCAACAATTATTTTATAATTTTTAAATATATACGTATATCAACTTTTTAACAATTTCCAGGCTACAAACGAAAAACGTCGATATGTAAGAAATGGGTTTACATAATGCATTTTATCCAAGCTCACTGGCCTCGAGCTTAGACTTAGACCCATGTGGTGGACTCATTCATCTGGCAACATGGCCACAGTCACTGAGCCAACCGCAACTTCCAATTGTTGTTGTTGTTGTTGTTGTTGTTGTTGGTGAGAGACCTTTGTGCAAAATGCCAGTTGCTGCTGCATGCAAATGTGCAAATATTGGCGGCCAATCGGTTCCAGCTGCCGTGACAGAACTTAACACACAGATTGAATACATTTTAATTGCATGGCAAACAGAACAATAGCCCAGACTTTGCTCGATTGCTCGGACTACATTGGCTACTTTCAAATCTGCAATAAAACTCAAATTAGCCAACAGGCTCTGGACTTAGTAAAGCCCCTACAATAGTTAAGCCAAGTTAACGCTTTAATGTCCATGTACCCCGGTCCCAACAAATGAAGTAAACCCACGATTTTATATTATTGCTTAATCTAGATGATAATCGCGCTGTTTGCCAATCACAATGGACAGAGCATTGCATTTGGTCATGGCCAGATAATAAATGCAAACAGTCAACAAACAGATGGACATGCATTATGGTAATTAGCTACGACTTAAGACCATTACGGATGCAAAAAAAAAATGACAGAAGTGAGTGTTCCCAAACGGACTTTGTATGCCAAGCAGGAACTTCAATTCGAAATAAAAAGAAATACAAATATATGTACTTGTCTTATAATATTATTTATATCTATTGCAACAGATACATATGTTATGTTAATATATTCTATAATGATTCTATATGATTCCTTGATCTACTTATGTGCATACTCATTTAATATGTGCAATGCATATGAAAATAAATATATATCTTATATATAACTCTCTGACTTATGCTGCCATTCAGAAGCCTTCGACTTTGGAACAAAATGAGTTGACAAACGACATTTAAGCAAGAAATAAAGACTATATAAGCCAAGTCGAAGTTTACATACCCTTGTGGACCGGATTTAATCTGCCAACATCTAAACTTTAGTCCACAGTTCGAAATATACTTTTGAATTATTGTATCTTATATTTTTCCTGTTTCGTGTACTGTTGCAAGACAATTTATGCACTACTTTTCCGATTTTCTGTTTCTATTTTTTGGGTGCTTCAATTTAGGAATTTGACGAAGTGAGTTGCAATTTAATTCTTACAAGAAAAGCTGTTGTAATTAAAGAATTGAGTGCAGACTCCATAAGTGTGTTAATCAAGAATACTTTATGGTTTCGTAGGTATCTCTTTGAAAACTTCACAAAATTGTTAGAATACCCATACTTAAAGTGTACAATCAATTTAATATATGCGTAAATTTGTGTAAACGTCAAAACTGGTGCAGACACCAAATCGGGTAATTGCGAACAGTGTTTTTTTGGCATAACTTTAACGATATCTAATTAAAATTAAACTCAAATCACCAAAGACCAAGTGGTGGTCATTAAAGTGCAAAATAGCTCAGTGCAACACAGCTAAGAAGTTCACCATAAAAATGATTGATTTATTAATGGCTGCGCAAACAACTCGCTGCCTTATTGAGAGCAACAAAGTTGCATCTGTGCCGCATTATGGATGTTAGCTGTCCAACATCTCTCTCGAAATCAGAGCCGGGAGGCGTATCCACTATCCCCCATATGGGCCGACATGGTTTGCACACAAAATTGAACAAAATTCAGATTGGTCTCAGCGATAGAGTAACAGGCACTAATTGAAATTGCCATTTTCAGTGAAAGCACCCAAAAGTGCAAATTGAGATTGGGAACTCGTCAAATTGTGCTCCAGTATTTGAACGGTAGATTCGAGAGTTGTGCAAGAAGTTGTTGCGAATTCTGTTCGATCTGCAAGTTAATTGCAAAATGCGTATAAATCATTTTTTGTTGACATCGAAATCAAGGTGCACGCAATTTACGCAATCAGACCCGACAGTCTTTTTTTTCTATAATTGATGCGAATAAGTAGACCGGCACTCAAAGCAAAGTATGTGAATGGTGCGTACATGCACATACGTGAATTGATATACAATTATCCAGTAAGAGACAAGTAAGAGACTCTCCATACACATACTCTCTGGTACCCATAATAGAACGTAGCTCAGTAAAATAACATGGCCTAAAAGTCACATGACCGAATAACTTATCTTCCACGGAGTCGAGTGATTAGCACTTTGTGAACCCGTTGGACAGGACTGGTCGGATTTTGGCTTGCGGCTTTATATCAACTCAACGCCGGTATTTGCAGTAATTGCGGACGCAATTTGCTGTTGCCTTTAAGGTCGTTAAATTGGATGCTCCGCACTAATTGATTCTTAAAGGTGTTGTCTCGATTAAGCCAAGCCATGTGGAACTGGTTTCGAAGGAAATCGGAATCCGGCCAGTTGCAGGCAGCAAGTAACCTTTACGTTGTGGCTGAATGTAAATTTAAGATATCAAATTAAAGTCACACCAATATTTTTGGCACACAATTTATTAATGAATACAAGTTTGTTTTTTTTCTTTTCGTTATAAATGACCACACAAAAGCAAGATAAAAAATAAATAAATAAAAATTTGGGTTAAAAAAGCAAACAATTAATAACCATTTAACAATTTGTCTAATTAAGCATTTGTTTTTCAAAACTGTGCAAGACCTCATTTATCTATTTTAATGTGGGATTTGAAATTAAGTAATTATCTTTATTCTCACTACAATCAAACTGAGTTTAAAGATTTTACCTAAAAGTTAATTTGGGTGAACAAATAAATTATTAAGCTGGGAAGAACGTTCCAGTCGTGAGTGCTCGACCAAATAATACTCTGTAGAAGTAGCTGTAAAAGATGTTAAATTAATTAGCACTGTTATAATTCTAAATCAACAATTATATTTTACAGGTTTTGCAAAGTGCAAGTGCCCATAAAGTAATCAACTAATATTAAAATGTCAAGACTTAAGTCAGAGAACGGCGTGTTTTGACATACAGAGAAATATATTTTGGGGCCGTAGACTTACATTAATTTATGACCACATTTTAAGCGAATTAAAACGGTTATAGTGCATAAAAGAGATCATGCTACAAGTACGAACTACATAGTAGTAAATAATAATGCCATAAATAAACATCAAAGACCCAGTTCTGACAACGAGTGGACATAAAACATGCAAAAAATGCAGTATTAAAGTTTTTTTTAGCTACCTCGGCCAACTTCTACGCCAGCATTCAGATGGCTAACAGCAGATTTGGTATGTTATGTAATTAAAAGTATTGCAAATGTATTTTCGATGGGACGACACTGGAGTCGGAATCGTGATATGTCAGTCCGAATGGGGAAAGGCAATCGAAGCAATGCATAACCTTGGACCTGGACCTAAATTGTCAACTCCTATGTTTAATGCCGTTGACTTTTATTTTAATTTAATTGCAAATACTCTCAAGGCTTTAAAGAATCGTTTACCTTTTTCAATAAACACAAATAAACGAGTTTTCGTTGTCAAAATGGTTTAGGCGAAAGTTAAGTCTTAATCAGACCGGTCCTTAAGCTGGATTCACACACAGCCACATCAAGTATCACTTTTGCTGATACTTTGTATGGCTTTTGGAGTGCCAATTATTTATTTATTTATGTTACGACATACAAAAAAATTCAGAAATATATTACATAAAATGAAAAATTATTTTTAAATTAAAAGATACGAAATATTTATAAGATATCTGAGAGTATTAAATGCAAAATTACCTAACTTGATGCATGGATTGAGGAAAATTAAAAAAATCACCATCAGTCCATAATAATATTTAGTATGAATTAGTAAATAGCAACCAGAAATGCATGCGAAAATGTTATTCACGAGACAAGTCGTTTTATATTGAGTTCTTAATAATATAAATATAGGACTCTTAATTGAATAGATGAGAGCCAGGAATAATTAGTTGTACACCGATTAAGAGAAAGTGGGAAGAATTAATTTTGTTGCAAAATAGATAATTTTAATATTAATTGGAAGTAAACGATTTTTGCTTTTTAATATGAAAGCTTAAATTTACTATTGATTAGAAATAACAAAAAAAAATAATTTTTGCAGTCTTAATTCATTTTGTACATTAAATTAAATTAATAGTTTGTAAGAAAGCAAGAAAAATCACATTGAATGTACTCCAGCTTCTTGAAATAGCATGAAACAAGAAGGCTTTCAAGCAATGTTTTGTTGGCTGAGAATAAATCCAATATTGAGTTAATGCAAACTTAAAACCAAAAGTCATTAAATTTCTTAAATAAATTACATGAATAATAAATATGTGTTTTTTATTGTTTATTTAAACCGGGATTGAGAATTGCATAAATGGTAGAATGCATATTCCACAAGTGGCTTTGACAATTGTTGGTTGATCTGTGCTTTAAGATACCAACAGCTGCACATTTGCATAGCTGCATAACTCTTTGACTCTAATTACATATCTTTATGTCCAAATCGACATTATAAAAATACAAAACAGAGGAGAGGATAAAAACACAACTGTGCAGCAGCAGCAGCATTCAATTCCTACTTTCACATCATTGACTTGATTACCCTATTAGTTCAAATGACTTGTAAATATATATAGAAATATATAGAAATGTTAAGCCACAATTGAGTTAATAGTTATTTTTCGCACACATTTTCATGATCAGCCGCCTGGTTGCATTTTGGACACCATATGTTCACATAATTCGTAATGTAATTAAAATCAAGGTAATTACGATGCTCTTACCGCAATTGCCACGTCCGGCCCGGTTCCGGCCCCACGACGACGACGCTCCCATTGACAATGCCAACCAGAGCAAATCCAACAACATTTGTCTTTGAAAACGGAAGTGGGAAAATATCCACAGACATTGTGCAGAAATGGCAAGAAACACGCGAGACAAACTAACACGAATTGACGATTACAAGACCGTGGCTAAGTAAGTGCGTACTTTTATTATTGCGAAAACTCTTATATTATATCATTATTTGCGAAATACATACTAATAAGCATAGGTAATCACTATACAGTTAGCCATGTTTATAAGATTTAGACACATGCATCATCTAAACAACCGGGCACCTCTTTCGTTTATTGGCCAAGTCTGGACATTAGATTGTTGGCCATTAACTTTCCGTGCCACTTGAATAATATTTCATTTCGGGAGAGTGCTTACTGAGCCAGATCGGCATTTTTTCCATTTAAATTTGAAAAATGTAGTAACATATTTAATAGGCACAGACTCATTAAATATGCGTGTTTTTTTGCTTCTCACATCTGTTTTAAAAAACATCGAAATCGAATATTCAAAATCATATATCTGCCATAGAAACAATCTGGCAAAGATGATCGGGAACGTTGGGTTCATTTACATTTACAAATTAGAAAATAATTTATTGTTTAATATTTAAATTCTTCATATCATTGTTATGAATAAATAAAATGTAGGTTCTAATCGAATTCAAACAAAAAGTTTGGCAAAAGATTCTCGCCGTTTTTACTTAAAAAATCGTCTTACTTTGAAGACGTACTATAATTTCAGAGTTGAATTGCTTTTATTTGAGCATTTATTATATTAATTAAAATTTCGATTTATTTCCTAAAAAGGCAATGTGACCTAGTTTTGAGTGGTGTGTTAAGTTTTGAAGAAGTAAGTTCTCTATATATCATTCTTGACTTGATTTTTTCCTGGGTTTTCCAAATCCTTGCAATAAATGTTGAATCATTTTACATTTAGATACAAACAGATTTGTTTATTATATGAGTAAAATTAAGGTTTTATTTTTTTTAGAACAGGATACATCTTCGTCGAAATCTACCGAAGAGAGCTCTTTTATTATTTAAACGGTAGACAAGAAATCGGTCATTATTTTGTCCCCGATTCCAAATCCAGTTAACGGCTAAGCAATTAACCCGGCACAGACAAAGTGTGTTAAATATACTCGAATGCATTTTAAAAAACTAAGTTACTTAGTTTAAGAGTAGATGTGTTAATTTGTGAGAAACAATATCTTCAGCTGTGGTCAAGCGACCAATTATGGGGTTGTCCACGGTGGGATTAAGTTGTAATCGCTTTGAATTATGATCAGATGACAACATAAAGTTGAGGTTGGCCGGTTGCAGTTAGCCGGTGGCAACTATTAGCCACTGACTGAAGCTGCTGCACAACTTGTTGTTGTTATTGTTGTTGCTGTTGTAGACCTTGACTTTGAAAAGATACAAGTTGCTTGAGCAGTTGCATCAACCAACAGAGCCACAACAGAGCAAAAGACGGGCTGGAAACGTGAATGAAATCGAAAACAAACGAGTCAATTTCAACACTCGCTTTCTTTGACTGATAATTTAACTAATTTAATTTTTATTTGGAGGTCACTGGCTGCAATTGTTAAACATTAAGCATGCAATAAAATTACTTAATGACTCAAATGCGATTACGAATATACCGCAAATTGGCATCCTTAAAAATATTAAGGTTGATGATACAAATGTGGAATTGAGATAAAAAAAATGTGAAATAAGAGCTTTCAACGACGAGCGTGACTGAATATGTATCTTATGTATCTACACACATGTAACTAACTGTTTTTCACAACTTCATACCACGCAGATCATAAACCTTTCGAAAAGTTGGAATGCCAAATTCAAAGTAAGCCACCAAACCTAAGTCAAACATTATTTTTCAACGTTGGTGAATAGTTCAAAAATCTTTGATTTTGAAAACTAAAATCTGTACAAAATTCAGCTTAAACTAAAATTCCTATTATTGGAATTATTTCTTTTCACAAAGAAACCCACTTGGGAGCAACTTGCCCTAATTAATCTTTTAGTTGAAATTTTCTATTGAAATGATTTATTATTGAATTTATATAATTGATTTATTATTGAATTTTGAAAATTTATCTGCGTTTCATTAATCAATCCCGTTAAAGCAGACATATTCTAAATCATTTTTGTACGTGCAAAATATAATTTTGATAATTATCAAAAAATAACTATGATTATTTTGGGCGTGCATTTTTAAAGACCTTGTTATTTTTAATTGTTTTGGTTTTGAGCTTATTTAAATATGTTGCAGTTAAAAAGCAATTACTTTTTAAGAGACTCTAATTTATTCATTCAATTCTTACAATTTTAAATTTTTCCAATAAAAGTACTATTTTTAAGCACCGCTTTATTTCACTGTTTAATTTATTGTTTTTTTGTTAAACTATCAGACAATCATTATTCAATTTATTCACATTATTATTGTTATGATTATTTTTATTAAGAATATTATTACTATTATTATTATTAGCTTTAGCTTATTAATTAAGGTACTAGAAACTAATGAACAATTTTTATTTTTAGCACGTGTGTGTTTGAAAATAGCTGTAGCCGTCAAAGTCGCATGCCACATAACGCCCTGATAATTAATGTTGCAATTAATTTGTTTGTTTAACTTAATTCATTAATTAAGAGCACGGTTGGCTTGGTTCTCGAGCTTAAGGCATTCCAATCCAATCCAACTGGAGTAGAGCGTCATTTTCCGAAATGCCTTTAAATTTTACATTTTGACTTAGCTAACGTGCCAGGTGCATGTGCAATTTACATTCTTTACAAAGTATTTTCATTGTAATATATATATATATATACATATATATATATATATATATATATATATATATGAGCATTGCTGAAGTGAACCACTTCAACTGTTGCCACGATTAGCCTCAAACAATGCCAAATCATTGGAACCAGAAGTACAATGTATAAAAATAACATCTTTCAACATATTCGGAATCAAATGTGATCTTTCAGATGGTCTCTGCGGTATTGTTTCTTAATAGTTATGCCATTGTTTTACACCCTGCTGATGTAATTAAAAAAAAAAAAAGGCACAAGAAAAAATTCCAAATTACATGCAATATTTATGTTTCTTATTAATTTTTCAGATGTATTACACACTACATATATATCTTACGAGTATATATATGTATATTTGTATATGTATGTATATGCTAATCAACACTAGCAACATATGCACCCATATATAGATCAACACCTATGCTCATATTTGTATTGTATTTAACCAGCAACATTTGCATATTTTACTTCTGGGTTTATGTTTTACATAGTCGTTCCTGAAATTAATAAACATCGTCAAGTGAATGGCAGCAAGTCGTCAAATTGTGGTTATACTCGTATGTATGTATGTTTGTACTCTTCCATGTCTACAGACAGTCACTCAGGCATAGTGGATTTGGTACATAAATATGTCATAATTAAGTACATTGCGTAACTGGCTAAAGATTCAAAAAAAAAAAGAGAGAGAGAGAGAGAAAGTAGCCACAAAACAGCTAAGCCCTCAAGCTGGTTTACCATTTTGGCGGTTCACTATGTAGAAAGCTTAAGTGATCGAGGTTCTATTGTGTATTAAAAGTGTTGGTAATTAACAACGCTCGAGTTTAATCGAATCGAGTTAAATCAACTTGAAAAATGTGTAAATGTGGTCTTGGACCGAGTATAATTTGATATGTAAACTTAATGGTTGCAACTCGGCTTGTGGCATGTCTGCACTGATTACTATCAGAGCTAACAAATAAAGGGGGGCGTATCCAATTAGATGGCGTAAATTGCTGACCGCTGCTTAAAATCCATTCATTTTTCAAATATGCCCCGTGGGGGGGCAGAAAAAGAAATTGAAGGAGTTACACTTTGTGCAGGGTATTCGATTCAAAGTCGTATGCAATAGCCCTAAAGACCCTCTCTGGGTCCACAGACCCAAACAAAAGCACTACCAAAATTGAAACGAATTCAAGTATGAAGGTTGCTCGTTTGGTGTCTTAAATTAATTACTTTACTTTTAATAAAAACAAATGCAATTTGCAACACAATTATTATGCCACTCACAAAAGTGTGTACCTTTGTTTAGAGCTGTAAGTGAAGTCATTTATAGCAGGTCTGCTATTAACAATGGTCCGTAATGTGTTTTTAAATATGCCATTAGACGTCGTCAGCCAAAACTGGTATTTGTCGAAATAAACAAAAAAATACGAGTGCCCTAAATTAAATGATTTTTATGGGCTAACAGAGAGAATTATTTTTTTCGCAAAATGCGTAATAATGTGAACATAATGTGCTTCAATGAATTGGATTAAATCGATTAAACACTTGTACTAATATGAAATCATACATATATATTTATTTGATGTTGACTAAGATCAATCGAAACAACAAGTGAAATAATCAATTAAATTGAAAATTCAATAAAATATTTAAAAAAATTAAATATTTATCAGATTTCATATGGTAAGTTTTGATTAAAATGCAAGTACAATTTTTGTAAACTTCAATTACTGTATTCTATATCAACTTGAAAATAATTATAGAATTTATTACAAATGCTATGCTAACAACAAATAAAGGAATACCTTAATAAATGTAGCTAACACATTTACCTTTTTTAAATTTAGTCCGTTTAAATTAAAATGCTTACATATGAAATCTTTAATACGAAAAAAATTGTCCACAAATTGCAACAAATAAAAGAATACTTTAATAGCTAATGGACATCACTTTTTTAGATTTGGTCCGTTAAAATTTAAATGTGTAAGCATGAATATTCCAAATCTTTGGTACATACCATGATTAAGTCTCTTACTTTCTGGACGAAGTAGTGATTAAGTAGGTGCAAACTTGGGCAAGTCTTTCAATTTAAATTGCACACGACAAGCGGCAGCAATAAACTAAATCGGCAATCACAATATTTACAATACACAATCCAACAATTACAAAATCGAAATCGCGAATTCCGCGCTTGGTTGGTTGAGCAAACAATATCACTATTTCTGACTGAGTAATATTAATTTGCTTGCAACTAAATTGCAGCTTAATTAGCTACTCATTCACAAATCGACACCTGCTCATAAGCGGCCGCGTATTGATGCACTGCTGGGGATCTGTGGCGACTCTGTGTGGTTGAATCTAAATCGAGGCAATGCCCCAAGATACTGTCGGCGTTGAACTAACTGGGCAGCCGTTGAATTTGGAGCTTTTATAACGAATCGAGATCGCTATTCGACGGCGACTGCACAACGTCAACGCCAGCGTCGGCGTCAAAGCTAACGAGCCTTCGCTCGGCTCTAGAGTCAGCCTAAAGCCAGTTTGCAGGCGGCGCAGCGCAACAGGCACAACAGGCGCTGACGTCGACGTCGACGTCGACGTCAACGTTGTCGACGACGGCCTGTAAATCAAAGAAGCTTGCTTATTTTTTCGCTCTGCTCTAATTTATGCTGAAAGCGACGGTTGTTTTGGAAGGGATGGGGGATTTTGTTGTTGATACTGAATATGATCGGTTTTATTTTATTTTTTTGTGTTCACTTGTGTATTTTTCGCTTACAATGTATTTGAACACCAGTCAATTGGTCAGTCACTATTTTTTTTTTGGCCAGAAGCCGCAGAGCAACACTTGACACACTGTGCCAAATACTATTGGTTTGACATTAATGCAAGCGCGTAACAACAAAACACATGGACACAAACAAACCCGTAAACAAACCAGCAAACAAACATCATACATTTTTAACCCCGTCGACCTTTACGGAGCGCTGCTCTTGTGATATGACAAAACTTTGGCATGGAAATCGGCGCGTGTGTGACCTAGAAAGCTTTTCTTTCGAAAATGTTAAAATGTAATATAGCTGTTACATAAGCGTGACGTTGTTATCCGTACTGGTCTTCATTAATTGAGTATTTGGACATTTGGATTGTACATTCTCCGTACGACACACATGTAACTAAAGCGACACAAGCGACGCACACTTGGTAAATTACCTCATCTCACCATCTGACAGACAAGAAGAGATCAATTATAATAATAATAATAATTAAAATAAAATACAAAATTTAACGTCTTGTAGCCAATTCAGTCGGAAGAATTGCAAAACCCACGCGTAACTTCAAAATGTTTCTTTTTTATGGACTCCCAACTATTTCGTTCGTCAGGCTAAAATAAAATAATAATAAATCTCTATAAAAAATAATAAAATATAAATAATAAAACCTACATAGTAGCAGACTTTCATGAACAATTCTTCTTCTAGAAGCACGCTTAATCTGCTTAACCAAAAACTAAAAACCTATGGAGTTGATTGTTTCGAAATAAGCAGGCAAGTTTGTTTTGCTGCTCCGATTAGGAGTAAATATAATTATGTATTTGAAATTCGCCATTCTTTTTGAAAGTATTTTTCTAAAAATAGAATTTTTCTTTACTTAATTATCAGGGTACATTTAAAAAAAACCATCTATGACAACACTTATTATTTAAATTTGTTATAGACATTAGTATTTTAGGATTTCACATTTACGAACATTTTATATGGCTTATAAATTCATACATTGTTTAATTTGAAAAACTGAACCTTGGCTCGCATGTCAATGAGACAGCTGACAATTCACAGAGTTGTCAAATCAACTAATAAATGACTGTATTCAAATTCTGCTATGACTGGCAACACATCTCGCTGAGCTACACTTTGGATGCGGACCCAATCAGGTCATTATTTGGCTTCGCTGCGACATGTCCTTAATGGCTGCGAGCTGCTACTTTTCTACTAGATCCTAAGGGGTTATGGTTAGTGGATCGAGGATACCCTTGAATGTGTGTAAAGATAGCAGCAACACTCTATCATTGTCTTTTCGTGTGTAAGCTGGCACTCAATTTTAAATTTCTGAGGCTTTTGGCCCTGAGATATTACTTTTTATGACAAATTTTGAGACCACAAACCGCATTGTATGGTGCAGATATAATAGATAAAATAGGGTAAAATTGTCTTGACATGCCAAATTCATTGTTAGACGACATACAAAGATAGGTCTCAACGGGATCATGCCACACTGCGTCTCGCAAGTCGAGACAATGATACTCTCTTTAGGTTTGCACCGACACGCTATGCCTGCAACATTTTCAACGCAATGCCCCCGGGTCGCCACTCTCACGACCCGAGCGAGCTGAGGAACCGCCTTTTTGTATTGTCTGCTTGGTGCACTGAGCTATGCCGACTCTAAAGTGGATATCAGCTAATCTCTAATGTAGCATTCGAGTGAACAAATTTCATTACCATTTGCTGAATTTTAGTATCATTTCTACGAACTTATACTTTTCGAAAGGTTTTTTTTAATAGATAATATTATTTCTTACATTTAGAAATTATTTCTAAAAGCAAGAAAAACTTTATCATGGTGATTTTTTCAGGTCGATTTTTTTCTGAGTGTAATACATATTTCTAATTATGATACGCTTTAGGCTACGCAATACTAGCGACTAAGCTCCATGAGTCGACCAAATAGGCGTTTCTGAAGAGGATTCTTGTATATATCGGTGGTTATATACAGAGCGTAAAATTTGCATATTACAGAGGCAATTTACATATATATATATATATATATATATATATATATTTAAATGTGTATCTCAATTAATTTTGCAGATGTCATAAAATTTGGTGAAAATTAAACGAAATAAGCAAATTTCAATATCGCAATTCATTAACTTGTTTAGGAAAACTAGACAAAGTAATCTTCTAATGTTATCTAATCATAGAAAATTAAAAAAAGAGGCCTGCTAATTGCGATGGCAAACGAAATTTGAGATCTCTGCCAAAAAAACCTTATACTTATTTTGGTATCAAAAATAACTCTAGGCTCTTAATTGAAGAGCATCACTTATAAGTGGCTAATTATGATTTAAAGTGACTACATTTTGAAAATGGAGGATGAAACTGGTTTATCCAGCTCCAAATCATCTTGAAAATGAGTCTGATGAGGACGAACGGTGTACGAGAGAAAAAGTTTCCATCATCAGGTCTTAAATGAGGAGGATAAAAAGTAATGGCCCAAGACTACCTTGAGACTCAAGGTGAGCAACTTGAATTGTTTTCGACACTCTTTGAGTACGGGTATCCGAAGCAATCAATCTTTACTGTACTCAGTGTAAATGAAATAAGTTTGCATTTTCAAAAGCGATGTAACCTCAAGCAAATTTGTAGATGTAGATCGATTCTTAATGAACCCATGTTGGACTGCAAAGTGAATATTCTTTCCACGATTTCAAGCTACTAACTCTATTATTATTATTATTAGTGTCCGATTTGGTGGATGATGCTCACATTGGCGAGTACATACCGGTTCGCAAGGGGTTATTTTTATTCTTTTGTATATAGCAATTTTTTATTTAAACATTAATCAACCTATTTAAAGGCTATAAAACATTAATTTATTGCAAATGTTCTGTCCTTGATTTTATTCATACATTTTATGAATACATTAGTCAACACAAATTAAATATTGATTATGTTCCTTACGTATATCTATCAAAATGCAAAGTTTTCTTTTGTTCCCGTTTTCCACAAAAGATTATTTTTACATTAAAGGCACCAGATTTAATATTTGTGGTCTCGTTCGGCATGCACAGATTATGAAAACTTATCTCTTTGGATGCAAATAAACAATGGCCTTGTGATTTGCTGTATTCCCACAACTTTAACCATTTTAATTGTCTCTTTACATATATGACTTGTCTGTAAGTCGCGAACTCTGTGTAATAATATTCTTGATTGTTGCAACTGTAGTTGGTGTATTGGGAAATCGGGGGTTCAACATAAACAAATAACATACACAATAAAATGTTGTTTTTGATTTTTATTTACATATTGCATATGCATTTACAGGCATATTTAAAAATAAATGAACGAAACATTACAAATAAATAAATGACACGCCAAGAGGGTTCCATTCCACAGAGGTATTCAGCCAAAAGTAAAGTGTAATTAAATCAATCTCCAATGGAAACGGGTTCGAATAAGCTGCCCTCAAAGTAGACATTAAGTAAATACAGGCAGGCAGGCAGGCAGGCCTAAAAGACCTCGTCTCCATTCGATTGATCTGCCTTTTGCCTGGCCCGAGCTAGTTTTGCCGACAGCTCAGACGACCGAATAGTTTTGTACTGCAAAAATTAAAAAAAAAAACGATGAGGACTTCAGATGCTCAAAAGGACAGACTATCGATTTACCTCACAGAAGTTCTTCTGTAGCACAATTTGTGAAATGAGTCGGCGGCTCTCCCGCTGGCCAAAATAGCTCTCGATGGTATGTGGTGAAAGCGCAAATATCTCCTCACCGCTCAGCACGTGGAGGCGCTTGATGATGTCGTCCGAGAAGCCCTTGCCGCGTAGCCATTCCTCCACCTCCTTGGGCTTGGAGTTCTGGTTAATGAATATCTCGGGCGTCTTTAGGATTTCGAGATCCCTGCGCTGCGCTCTCTGCTGGAGCAAGAGGCGCATCTCCCCGTTAACGTCCTCCTGCTTCATATAAGCCTCGTCGTCGGCATCGCAGTCGTTGCGAGCTCGCATAGCTGTCACGAGAAAAGCCGGAAGTTATTGCAGATGTACTCTCAGAAAAAAAATCACAAGCATCAAATTTTAAGAAAGCATTTCTAACTTTAAGAAATATGATTTCTGATATTTCAAAATTATTTATAAAAAAAGAAAAACTTTCTAATTTATAGGGCGACTTTCTAAAAATCAGCTCGATTTTTTTGGAGTGTAGAAAAATGTAAGTGAAGCACTCACCTGCAAGGGCTCCAGCGGCTGCCATATTTCGCTTTAAGGTGTCACTCGGGGTGGATGGTTGGCTCTCACTCGCCGGTGGCATTGGCGGTGGGACGGGCACATTTGGCATTGAGTAGGATCTCGGCATATTCTTGGAGCTACCAACCGGTTGCTGAGACTCACGATCCGTTGGCGGCACATACATTGCCATCGTGTTGCGATAAAGCGGATTGTTCGCCTCACCTTCACCGTTTTCAAAAGAGCTTAATGACTCGCTATCGCGTCCATTGCGGTTGACGCCATGCTCAAAGTTGAAGGGAAGTAGCACTGTGTGCGGAACGTAGCCAATGTTACCGGAGGAGTTTCGCGCCTTCCACCAGTTCTTGGAGTCGTCAATAACCTGTATTGATTACAACATGTTTTAAACAAAATTGTAAAAGGTTTACAAAATAAAAATTAAATTAAAATGTACCTCTATATATTCGCCCTTCGTAACATTCAATTCCCTATCATTGGTGGCCGATTTATTGTAAGCAACCTCTGCGATTTTCACATTGCGGCTCTGAAGGCGACTCAGCCAGGTGCGACTGCTTCCCGGACTGGGCGGCAGTGGGGTGTAAGATTGGGATTGCTTCAATGCAGGTGCCAAGTAGGCAACCTCCTCATCGACAACCCAGTCTGGCGACCAATCGTCATAGAAAATGGGATGGTATGAACCCTTGTGATCCTTGAATTGATCCTTTGGGACGGTCCAATTGGGGCCGAGACTGTGCCACAGCTCTTTCTCATTAGAATCCAGAGTACCATTGAGAAAAGTAACTGTTTCTCGGCGCAGCAGTGGATTAACAACGCTCTCAGGTAAATGAGCACCGGCATAAACATCGTTACACACATTCACAATCGTTCGCAGGGAAATGAAGACATTGTGAACGGGTTCAGTGCCTTTGGTAAAATGGTTCTGCAACTTAACAGCGTAATTGAGCGCCAGCTTTATTTTAGCCAAAATGTCATAGAATTCACTCTCGATTGGTGGCCGTGATCGCAATACGAGGAGACCCTCTCCGTGGGGATTATGTTGGTTCTTCCGGGACTCCAGCTCAAGCAAAGCTTCAGCTGCATAGTGCAATCTTGCTATGAATCGTTCCACATCCTCGCTACAATGTAGGAAGTCAGCAATATGCAAGCAAAAAAAAAAAAATAGGTGAGTTGCATAAAATTGAATTACAACTCAGATAAAACTTAAAGTAAACAAGTCGAGTGAGATCAACTGTGGTATAAGTTAAAAAAAGGTGATAAATATACACATACATACATACATATGTATGTATGCATATGTAACGAGTAATTGCAGTGGAATTACTTTGTTGTTGTTGCTGTTGTTGTTACGTTGAAAATACAATACTCATATTCCACTGTAATATACTCATACCTATCAAATTAATAATAAAAATGTCCTACAAATACATACATATGTATGTATATATATAAGTATATGTGTATGTATACATACATATATTCTATTTTATATTATACATATCTTAAGGCGGATTCAACTTCAATAGCTGTATCAAAAAAAATTAAAGTACCGATGTTTTTATTCGCAAGAATCCGAACAGAAATCATCTGCTTGCGGTAAACGCATGCATATACATACATACATATGTATATACATATATACATATATACATACATACATACATACATACACACATACATACATACATACATACATACACACATACATACATACACACATACATACATACATACATACATACATACATACATACATACATACATACATACATACATACATACATACAGACATACATACATACATACAACATATGTACGTACACGAAATCATAAGTAACGATGCTCTGCAGAATACACACAAACATTTATACGCTAGCGTCGATTATCATGCCATCCCTTTCTCACACATGCGCTCGCATATTTATATATGCAGAAAAAGCATCCGGATAGAAATGCGATCAATATGGGAATACATTTTCGACTATTACTTGGATGTTTCTTAGCCGATCGTCATGCAGTTTGCGCATTTGATGAATAATATGCTATGTATATTATGTTTTAATTCGAATTGTGGCTGTTGTGGCAATGGGATGGATATATACGGACAGACGGACAGGCGGACAAGCCTATATCAACTCGGCTGTTGTTCCTGACCTTATGGGAAGGAGATGCTTCCATCTGCATATTACATGCTAGATAATCTTAATATTAAAATGTAAATTGCTTACAATTAGGTAACAAATGTAAACTTTTCAAAAGAAGGCAACAAAATCCAACTTACAAGCAGTGATTGAGCACCTGAACATCGCGTTCCGTCTGGTCGCGATCCTGTGCGTTCTTCTCGGCGGCAATTCCTGCCGCAGCCGCTGCGATACCGTATTGATCCTTAGCCTGATGATTGCCAGGACGCTCGGGCTTTGGCAAGTGTATGGGTGTTTTGTTGCGGTCCACGGTGACTGGCGAACCGCTGCTTAGCAGGCGCAGGTCCTCCACCAAATGTACCGAGTTCACATCACTGACCTGTAGTAAAATCGGGTTTAGAGCTTTCAGTTCATTTAGGAAGGAAATTTTCACTTACTTGAAAAATATGCATTTCAGTATTGCCCAAGGAGATTCCCGGCACGGAGAAAACTAAAACATTATTGTAAATTTCCAGGGGATCATCACTGATAAAGGCAGTTGGCTCCGTTATCAGACTGCCCGGAAAGTTCTCAATTTCTTTCATATCCTTATCAAGCATGACTAGCCATTGGCCATTGAAGCACATATACATTTTATGGGGCCATATGCCACCTGTCTTATCTAATTCAATCAACAGTTTCATTTTGTCTTTCGACTGTTTTGTTTCAGCCTCATTTTTTAATTTAAAGGTGGCCAAATGATCCAATGCATATGTGGGCTTATGACTATCGGCCTCGAAGGCTCCATTGAAGTTATCGCCGGAACGAGGCCCATTTTCATAGCCGTTTCGAAGCATACTACTATAAAAAAGAAAAGATAAAGATCAAATTCATTAGGCTCGCCCATGATTACAAACCCTAGCATACCGGAGTTTACCGGCTCATATTTTACATACATTTTAATTGAATCAGGTAGGAATGCTTCCAGATACCCTGAATCTATCATAAAATAGATTAGGTTTGTGCATGGTATACGAGAACTTACATTCTGAATTTCAAGGCTCTAACTCTATTTTTAAGATTTCGACTTGAATGGCGATAGTTTTTCCAAAATGTCTACATCATAAATACATGATTGGTTCGGATATCTTGCTAAGCAAAAAAGAGTGTTCCGATAATGATAATTTACGCCAAAAATAATAGTAGTGCTGTTGGAATAATTCCAATATTTTCCTCATTGGCTATCAAAATTATCAAAAATGCAAACAATAATTAATATCTTAAGCGCGACAAAGCAAAAGAGCTCATCAAATTCAAAGTAAAACAAGGGAAACCTACAGGGCTATAAGCTAGCAAAAAATAATTCAGATATCATGTTACTTAACAAATATATTGACGATCAAAAGTTCACAACTCAGTAGCACTAATATCAGTTTGAGCACAACTGTGTACATATATTAAATTAAATTAATTAATTAAATTTGTAGTTATCACTCTCAAATTCAGCAGTTCGTAGATCTCATGATCTGTGCCGTGCCCTATTTTTCGTTGATTTCACATTCACATATATTCCAATTGAAATTTATTTGTATTAACAAAATTTTGATTTTTAGTAAAAATTGATGAGGTGGTAAACTTGAAAAAATTGCAGCTGGCAAAGAGGAGTATTTTCTTGGTTTCCAATTCAGGAGTGGAACAGGAGTGTCAGTTGCGATTTGGCCACATCAATTTAATGTTTCAAATGAGCTCTAAGCGATTTAATTTAACAATTTTCTTGTGTATATATATGATTTTGTATTAAAACGTGTTTTATTGTAAAATGTATAAAGCGTATAGAAATATTTTTTAATTGTTATAAACAATTTCACTTTGTCACTTTCTTTCAATCCATTTATATTAGTAAATGTCTTGGAAAAGTTGCGTACACCAATATGGAAAATTAGTTGGAAAATTTTATAAACCATGTCCATATTTTATCGACTTGCAGACAAATATACTTTTAATCCAATAAGATATTTGATTTATCTTTAAATTAAGTGAGTATTCACCTCTGTGTCACCACAACGGTTCGAAAGTATTTCAAAGTTCTGTTGCTCGGTTTTACCATTATAATAGATATTCCTTAAGAGTATTCTTTTGTGTCCTAAATGCGTTTCACTCATGTCGCGCAACCTAATTTGAAATGATTTAAATTGCGATTTACAGAACCAAGTGTATGGAGTTGATTATTATAAGGCTTCAATAAACAACAGATAGAGATACATTTTTCCCAATTATATGTATATATGGGTATGTGTGGAACACCAGCCAGATTGGGAATGTGGTGACTTTTGTGCTGATTAGATAAACGAATTTTTGCGCCTGGTTTTGCTTTTGCACCTTGCTGTAAATGCCACAGTTTTCCAGTTATCGCGATTTGGTTGAAAATTCTTCGAAAATGAAGCAATCTTTATTAAATGTGCGTTACATAAGCCCATTATTATATACCATTAGACCATGTTTAAAGTTCAGTTGATTTTTTTTTATTTTTCAAAATTTATTGATGCCATGACATCATACGCACTATCTTCATGCATGTGATAATTATTGGTTAATATACCATGTTCTCTACTGAATCACGACATTATCTTTTGGATCTTGATTAATTTAGGTGTGTACATCTTTATAATCGTTATCAGAGGTATCACAAAATAGCTTAAAATACGCGGGATGAGCAATGCTCTTTACCTTAGACGATATTTTGGCTCACTTCGCTACTAAAGCAAAAACTTCCACTCTCGACACGCCGCGATTCCAATTTGAACTAACTGGCAATGTCAATGAGCAAAGTAGCGTTATCAGTTGGGGCTCTCTATTAATTGATTGCTGGAATTGTTTCAGGGTAAATCTTATCGGGGCTCCATATGAAAAAGACTTTTTTATCAACGTGTTTGTTTTTGTTCTCATTGCAAGTATTATTATTTTCTTTTGTACTGGTGCTTACTGACAACACAAGCACACATACCCATATATTTTTAGCGCCGCGAATTCTTACGTATTTATGCACATATATACATATATGTATGTAGGTATGTGTATCTCTTATTGTTATATATAAAAATTGGTTTATCAACTAACGTGAATAAATAGCAGAACACGTACTACTAACTGAATGTATTTACAATGGAAGGAATTCCTAAAACCAAAGCACGATCGCTAAATCGCAATGTTGTCTAAGTTATTTGTTGTGTTGTTTCTTTTTTCATGACTTGCCAAACATTCCTAAAAACATACCTTTAATTAAAAACGCTAGCGAATCAATGCAATGGTTAAATTAAAATTTCGAAAATGCGCAATCTCTGATTTAAATATTTTTATAAATAAAGTCAATTTCGAAATAAAAGGTTTTTATTGTGCTCGTGTTTTGTTTTTGGCAACAAATTGTTTAGAGTGTTGTTTCTTTTTTAGTTTTGTTTAACCTGTCATGACTTGTCAAACCTGAAGAAACAATCCTTTAATAAAAAACGTCAGCGAATGAATAAAATTAATTAAACATTTCAACAATTCGGTAACCCATGCCAAAATATTTATTAAAAATACACAAAACAAATGATTTTGGGTTTTTCCTTAAACTGACCAAATTGATTGACTATGTTCGATGCTAGGAACACAAATTGTCATTTCCACTATGATAACAGAAAGCAAATAAATGAACATAAACAGACTCATGAGTTTATATATCAATCATTATTTTTTATTGTCCCTTACTACTTCATATTCAATGTTGCACTCTGATACAGAAGGTATAAGAGTATATAGGTTTTGCAAAAAATGTGTCATTTACTCATTTATTTATTGTCAACTAATATTAGTCGGCAACAGATATTACAAATCGTAGATAGATAGGACCAAAGGTCGTCACACATAGGCGATATTTGGCACGTTGTGGTGCCTTAGGGATAGATGGACAGAATGGTTAATAGAAGAAAGAAAAGGAAGCAGACTACTACTGGACTGGACAAACAACTATGCCGCAAGTGTCGACACAAAAAATGTGTGGCAACTCCCACTTCTGCCCCGGTCATTGGCAAAGTTTTAAAGATAGAGTCCCCAAACTTGATGCGTGGATTGCTGGTGCCCCTTCCGATATTAGGTTATCAGAACATTTTAAGACTACGTCAAAGTTTGTCAAACCAAAGTTTCACTGGCCCAAATTTGTATTTTATTGTCATGAAATGTAATGAAAAAAAACGTTGCTTATATGTAAAGTTGATGAGCAGCTGCCTCTTCCTGGAATGCTTTGATTTTGAATGGTTTTTAATTTCGAATATCTTTAGTTTAGGGATGTAAGAATGTGTGTCCCAAAGCCCAAAGAAACACGCAAATTCTTAAAACTTTTATTATTGTGCAAGGAAACAAATGATTAAAGCTAATTGGAGGGTAACGGTGTCAACACTTAGAAAGTAAAACGGTCTGAAGTTTTTCTTGTTTTCAGAAATTATTTCTAGATGTAAGGAAATAAATTTCTAAAAATAATAATATTTTTTAGAAATATTTTCTTTTATCATAAAATGCATTTCTAACAAGAGAGAACGTTGCAGTCGGACGTAACCGACAGCGAAATTCTATTATACCATAATTAGTATCATAAGTCAAAATTATAGTCCGAAAATCGGTTAATGGTCATAGGTCGAACCTTCAAAATGCCACAACTTCGTTAAAACTCAACGCATTTTCAAAAGTAAAGGCGCTTTTATCACAGTTTGACCTCTAGATCAATCGTACATTTAAAGTTGATACGTAATTTTGGGTCGGAACATAATCAAAATTATAGTCCGAAAATCGGCAAATGGAAGATTTCTAGGGCCGAGGCTCCTGGTGACGGCGGTTGTGGGCGTCGGAGGTGGGCGTAGCACATTCCGATCTTTGAAGAACTATTATACCTTCGGAATTATAGTATAAAAATTACACATTCATCCTCCAATACATCCTCCATTTTCTGAGAATATTGAGTATATTAACCGAACGATCGCGATCCGAACATCAGTATTCCTCCAATTTCTAATACATGAGATTTTACAAAGTCATTAATCAATAAAATTAAGTACTATAAACAAAATATAATGTTTTTTATTGTTCAACAAAAATGAATATCCAACTGGGATTGTAGAGGTGCTTGAATAGTTGAGTTTAGTAACAGCATTTAAATTCGTCTTGGTAAAAGTTGGGTTTTTTATTGTATCACTACTCCCCTCTGGCCTTGCTGAATTATTCCACATCGTCACAATTGACCAGCCGATTGCTGCAAACGAAAGTAGGAAATCAATCATTATATGAATATATACATATGTAATTACTGTTGATATGCTTATCACATGGCTCCTTGAGTTTTTATTAAAACAAAATCGACTTTTATACTGCACCATGAATCAGTGCCACCAGTCTTAGAGATAACGACTACTGTTTGGTTAGCATGTGAGCTGTGAATTGCGACTGTAATCGTGCAATAAGCACTTTTCCCCAAGTTTCCCTCCTACCTGTCGGATTGCAGTCGGAAAATATTCTCCGGTACTGCCATCAAGTTGGAGTTTAAGCACAAAAGTTGAGTCCCGTTCAGAGAGCTGTATGCCTCCAGTAAAGCAGCATGTTCTGCGGACTGTCGCTGCTTATGACGTTGTTGTATTTTTGAGAATTGCTCAGCTGAAAGAAATTGTCAATGGGTTAAAAGAGTGCTGAATCGACTTTGTTGCACGTTGACTCACCCAATATACAGCTAAATGTGGGCCCGACAGTGCCGTTAAAAGTGTGCTCTGAAATGCCACCAACTACAAGGTCCACATCTGTCCAGCTGTTGTAAACACTCTTCAGCTTATCTACGAGCTTGAATAATCAATATAAACAATTAAAACCGTTATCAAAAATCCACTTTACAATTAAAAGATAGAATCTTTAGTTATTCCTCATTAAAAAATATGTACAGTGGTTAGACCAAGAATCCCTTTTGAAGATTTGTATGCAACTTTAAATACTGCAGTAGATAAATATATAAATTAAATACTGCCAAAACTGATAAGAAATGGGATTATTTTAAAACTCTCAGTCAGGCAAAACACTAATTATCGTAGATATATACAATATATGCTAATACAAACTGCAGATACAAAAATATGCAAATGTTTCAGATAAATCAAATTTCTGAACAATTTCATATCCGTAAACTTAGTCAGCGAGAATAAATTTGTATTAATGGTATTTTGGTAATGGAATTTGGGGAAAAAAAATGTGTAAGCTTACGAGTATATATGGTATTATTTGAATTTTTAATTTTTTTATACCATTAGCCTTAATAGCAGTTTCTAAGATTGTTTAAGGAATTTAGTAAATCCCACTAAGATCAAATTGAAGCTTTTTCTTATTCATAATTTTAGAACCCTTTTTTTTTTTGGCTGCTTAGAGAAATGTAAATTTTGTGAAATTAAGTTATATGAATTATTATTATCAATTATTAAATTTTGTATACATTAAAAAACTATTAAAAGTAACAAAAAGCTAATGACAAAATTCCGTGTACACTCAGAACACCCTGGCATTTCGAAATAATTTTATACATTTTACAAAAATCTTTTAATTCAATTCGCGCAAAAACTTTGATGAATTTCTGAATTTCAACAATGTTTTCTTCCTGAATGTAGTGATGAAACTGCAATAATAAATTTAAAATGATCAACTTACTTCCTTTGGTATAAAGTCCTCAAAATTACTCCAACTACTAATCTTTTTGTTTCTATTACAGATCTCTAAATATTTGTAATAGGGCTGTAGGCCATGGTCCCGTCCTCGTTGTATGTCGAATGCGAGGATATCGGCATGCGCCGGCTTTGTCGGTTCATGCCACACTATCTGCAACAAAAAGTGTTGAATGCATCGTAATTCCCCTAGCGGATATCCTGCTGGAAGCACTTACTGCTCCCACATAGGAGGCATCCATTTTCATAGCTCTTTCATGCAGCAGACTTTGCAAGATCTCGTTCAGTTTTTTGGACGTGTACTGTAGGCGGGGCTTGTATATTTCATTTTTTAACTCAAATAGTTTAGTTAGAGGCAGGATATTGCTTGAATGAGAAAAACATGTGGAGTTACAAATTAAAGAATTTTAGTCACCGAATTCCTGCAAATTATAGTATAGTAGGTACTTTATTATAGTACAGATAGTATTTCAGTCAAGGGTGATCGAGTGACCGGTAGTTTCCCTGAATTTCTATAATATTCATTCGTAAATTACAAAGCTGATAATTATTTATTTACAAAAATTCCCAACTTTATCGGCATTGGAACGGGTACTTTCCTCAAATACGCTCTATTGACAAACTTTTATTGAAAAACATCAATAATTTGATTATATATCAATGTAAAACGGAATCGGATTTTTCTATTTCTATTTATATATTATATGACTTCAAAAACTATTTAAAATGCTTCAAAATCCTAACATAAGTAATACCATCTGATGGCAGGTGCCGCACTCCAGGAAATACTGATTTCTGTAGGATATTCCTAGTAATCTACCTTCAAATTTTGCCTTTATCATTGCGGTAGATTTATGCTTCTTTAAATTTTGGAGGCAGTGGTGGCCGTGGCCAAGAAAAATGCCGGAGGAGATCGGTAAACGGTAAATAGACTTTAATAGTTTTTTTTGGTGAGGGAGTGGTTTTAAATTATTTTCTCCGGATTTTTTTTGCTTCATTTTAGACAAATTTTCCGTTGAATTAATAAATTAACACCCTGGTTTAAATAAAGACAGAACGTTTTACTTTGTATATAAGGGTTCCAGGGAGGTATATTTCTCAGAGTCTAAGGAATTCTTCTGTTATATTTAAGGTCGGATATACTATATATATATATATATATAGTACTCTTTGGAGTGCTTTTGGAGTCTTTAGTATGATGTGTACAAAATCATTAAAAAGTGTTGTGAGCCCATTTTTAGATATTGAGTATCAGCTTACTTGTTCGCTGTTTGGGAACCAATTTCGTTATCGGGGGCCAGATTGTGCAGCACATTTGGTAGCATGGAGAAATAGAAACGAATGGCAGCCACACCGAATTCGCTAGACACCTCAGGCAGTTGTTGGCCAGCAGTTGTTGGCGATGCGGAAAGCACATTTGCGACGCTGGCTTCACCCAGCACCTCCGTCAGCCACTCTTGCATTATCAGTCGCCGATAGATGTCGACATTGACAGCTTTGGCCGCCTGGAACAGTTGCTCATCACTCCAGCCCCTGTTGCGTGCAAGGAGTTCGGCGGCAATGCGATTATGATTGCGCATGAAGATGGTGTACACCAGAATCGAGAGTGGATTGCTGTTGACACGTGAGTCGCCGGCCACAAAACAGTTGGTTGCATTTGCCCCGCTGCCCCAAGCGCAAAAGGTGTGCCCCTCATCGCCTGAGGTCACAGATAGTAAGTTCCCATTCCCGCTGGATTTCAGCGCCCCCTTGCTCAGAGTACGCATTTTGCGCTCGGCGCTGTCTGTAAATCCATAGAGCTGCGACAGATCCAAGATGCCTGTGGCTTGGTTGAGCTGCAATTGCCACAAATTTAAATGGATTAATAACAGTACCAGATTTTGTGCAATAATCGTTATCATTTTAAAAGATCGCCAAGAAATCTAGAAAGTTTTTCCAGGTTAAACAAATAATTTCTAAATATTAGGAAACAAAATTTTTAAAATCGACCATCGCAGAAAAATGGTTATTTTATTTTTCTGAATTATTTTCAATTGTCAAGAAATACATTTTTTAAAAGTAGAAATGCAAACACTCAATGAGAAGTCAATCGTGATAGAATAGAATCGGCATAAAATGTTAGGTTTTCAAATTAATTTATATGTATGTTTAACTATATGATATCGTTAAATAATAATATGAATTAAAAGTATAAGAAACAAAAAAGCTAACGTCAGAATTTGATTGTATTGAAACGCATTTAAAAAACAACCTGAAAATTAGACATATTTGTTCTAAATTTTTACAAAAAAAATATAAAATTTAGTTCGATTTTTTTCTAAGTGTAGATTGTGTGGAACCGCACTCACCTGCTCAGCAGCTCCAAAGTTGCAACTCTCGCCAATAGCAAGAGCGCTCCTCACATAGTTGAGGCAGTTGTGCCAATCGTCTCTTCCCTTGGACAGAATTGGAGCACACATCGGATGACGATGGCGAGGCAAGAGATCATTTTGATCCCTGTTGCAGCACTCAATGGAGGCTCCATTGTCTGGCAAAAAGAAAGTGGTTAATATTGCGAGTGCTTTCTTTAATTCTACTCATACTCATAGACTGGGCGACCGTCTTGCTCAGATCATGCTCCACAAACTGTGCAAACTGCGCCAGGACTAAATTTAAGTTTTCACTCTCGTCTGCTTGACTTGTCCTTGTCCTTGTCCTTGTCCTTAAGCTTTGTGTTGCACTCTCATCCTGATCATAAAGAGCCATGCTTATTGACCAAGCGGCAGGCTGTTTATTCACTCCGAACATCTGAAATGCAATATTTAATCACGCTCTCAAGGATAATCTCCTCCTCTGCTCACCTCGTGGAAGCCGTTCTTGTAGTGAGGCGACAGTAGTCGCCTGAAGGCATGGTGACCACTGCGTGGACTATGCAATACCCTTTCGCACTCAGCCCGTAGAGTGCTGCCTTGGGGGATTGGCTGTGTCTCCAAGAATGTGCGGCAATCATCACCACTGATTCCCTGCGAGACACACTTGCTGTTGTACATGAAGAGACTCGCCTTCAGCATCTTCAATGCAATATCGCAGTCAAGCTTGGACTTCTCATTTGGCAGCGTGTCCAACAATTGGGTGTGCGATAAGCTGCCATTGACGACTGTGATATGAGATCTTAGGAGATTCTCCTCCAACCTATGTGACAAACAATACAACATTTAGTTAATAAAATTCTGATATTTTGCAGAATTCCCAGACTGACAAACGATCCTCCATATAACCCATTAAAAGTGCTCTAGTCGAAAATGAGCTATTAGAATATGTCCTTTATACAGGACATCGAATGGTATTATGTATTACACTCTACAAGCTTATTCTACTGATTTATTGATTTCAAACAATTTATAAATACGAATCTTGTTCTGCGAATGCTTTATGCAATCAAAAATTTAAATTTTACTCTGTAAAAAATAAACATATAATGACACAAAAAATGACGGCCAAACCTAAATATTTGAACATTATGTGTGCAAATATTTCCAATAAATGCCAAATTTGTGTGTTCAAATATATTTTCAAAATGAATCAAAACTATTCAAAATGTTTCCCACTCTACTACTCTATACAAAAGATCGTACGGATTTGCATATAATAATAAAATACAAACAAATAATAATAAATTATGCAAAATGGAAACAAAAATACAACCTTTTCTGGCGATTGATTGAATCGATCCCAGAGGTTACAAAGTTCATCCATTCAGTCGGCGTAATTTTGTTTAAATATGTCTTAACATCGTTGCTTATTGTGGGACGTGCTGTAAAATTAAATATGTAATTAGACTACAACCAATAGAGTAAATTTGTTTTTTCTATAAACATTTATTTCCTACTAAGAAAATATCAGCTTTGCTGCAAATAAATTCGAGGAATACATCTGTTTTCACGTATACTCTATATTTAAACGAAATTAAACAGTCGGGTGTGCAAATTAAAAAAAAATATATATATTTAAAAATACATTTATCATAATTAACTTTTGATTTATAGAATATAAATCTCTAATACCTATTAATTAATTTAGTTTGATAACTTTAAAAATTAAGTTTAGTAATAAAAAATATGCTATTGTGGACTTACATATATACATAATAAATAATATAACCGATTCTATGCTAAATTGAAAAAAATTCCACTGAAGAATTGTTGTCAACTCGACAAACAAATTAAATCAATAATGCTCAACAATAATAACATATATAAGTATTCTTGTCTTGCAAAACGCAATTACGAGAGTTGAACAAATAAGTACGTTACATATTTGTACTCTTATATATATGTATATATGTATGTATGTATATAGATAATGCGTGCCGCATGCATGTACAAATTCACAAAATTAGGCTTACATTGTGAAAATTCAGGAATATTCGCACTGTGACTGGGTTCGATCACTGGGATTATGAGTGCGAACAGACAAAGGTAAACACTTGGTTCCATTGCGAATTTCTTTGTGTTCGATTAATTACGATTTCCTGATGTGATTTAATATAACATAAATTGATTTGCTTTTTGGAATATTGATAAGAACAATTCAATTGCGCTTCAACAAAGCCAGTCTCAGCTCAATCCGCCCAGCTCCTACTCGCGCGTGATTCGTTTGCAACTGAGCGATGAGCAAATCACAGCACAGAAATCAGCTGAGCTGCGCTTCGTCGTTATCAGCTGATTGAGCACAGTTGAGCGTGGGATACTCCAGAGAGAGACAGAGAAAGAGAGAACAGTGAATTACAAAGCATTTGCTGTGAGATTGCTTTAAAATACCCTTTATTCGAGTGGGACATTTACATCAGATCTTTTGTAAAAATTTTAAAGATCTTTTGAAAAGTAAAAAAAAGACAAAATCACAAAATAAGCACAGACAAAATTGTATTCGCATTAGCTGCTCTAAATGATCATGATATTAATCGACATTAAATAGATAAATAAAATTTAACGAATGTTTTGTGCTTGCCACAGTAAAAAAGCAAAAGCTTCAGTTTGGAAAACTCTGATTTACACCCTCTTTGCGCTATCAGCTACCTTGTTTGATGGCTTTATATCCAATGTTTATTCCAATAATACTGGAAGCCAACGCTTAGCTTAGCTTATCTTCTTATCAACAATAGAAGCTCGAAATGTTCAATAGAGCGAGAGTGATGCGAAACGAATAATTAGCTGCAGCAGCCGGCGGATCAGAGCTTGCATTCAGTCGAAAGAGGTAGAGAGATACAGAGAGAGAGAGAGAGAGAGAGACAGAGAGAGAGAGAGAGAGATAGAGAGAGCGCTGCACAAAGAGATCCAGCAGCGAAAAGACACACGCATTATTTTGTGATGCAGAAAATTAGCGTTGCCGGACGGCTCTAATATCTTATGCGACGGAACGTAAACTGAACACTGTAGGACTTCACATACCAAGATAGACTTGATATTCAGTTGCATTACACTTCCGAATACGGATAATGTCTAGTATCAGTTATATATATTAGAAATGTAGTTATATGTATCAACTCTCTGAAATTCAATTGATGGAACTTGGTTTTGTCTTACAAAATTGTTTTTTATTTTTTAATAATAATTAAAAAAAATGGTAACAATTGCTGAAAAATGTCCTTTAAATTTTTCTTTTATAAATCTGATATTAAGATGCGAAATTCGATTGAAGGCTCTGCTATATTTGCCGGTTAAGTTTTGTATCCATTATAAGTTTATACTCCAATATATAGCAGTGATTGATCTATCATTACTTTTAAATTCATATGGATCATATACATTTTTTAAAACTTGAATTTCTCGACGCTCGCTTCCTATATAATCAATTTAATTGTCAGTAGTTAAAAGTCTGTGTTTGTTATGTTCGTGTAGCTTTTCAATGCTAGATAGATAAGAACATATTTTTATATGTGCTTAATTTAATTGAATTATTAAGAAACAAAAAAGTTACCGTTATATACAAAAAATCAAAATATAATCAAAGCGAAAAGAAAAAGCAACCCTTATTTATTTAGGATAAAAGTTTTACTACTTTTTGTTCTATACTCTATTATTATAAATGTTTAACATTAAATTCCTTGTCTCTTCATACTTTTGATTGAAGTAATAAACTAATTTAAGAAAAACAATTAATATTTATTTTAATCGTCAGATTTATTTTCAATTCATTCAGTGGAAAACTTAGTTATTCAGATTCAAATTTGAATGGAATCGGAACAATCGCATCGGCGGCTTATATTAATCCTTATCCTAGACTCAGTTTCAGGAATAAGTTCAAACAATGGGAAAAAATTGCAATGAAATTGTGAAAATCGTTTTGAAAACGAGAAAGTTTTTCTTATTTTGAGAAATAGTTTTTACAATAATAATTCTTCAAATCAGAAACGCTTTTCTATTCTTTCGAAAAATTAACAAACAAATAATGACATTTGCTTTGAAGTCCATGTAGCTGAGTGGGAAGCCAAATTACTCCCGAAAATAAATTGGATCAATTTATAAAAAAAACTAATGTGAAATATTTTAAATTATAACATTTAATAATAATGTAATTAAAAATAAATTAAATAATGTAAAAAATCCGTTAACACATATAAAACTACCATTGAATTAAGAAATTTTCTTTTTTAAATTGTGGAAATATTTACCATTGAATTACGTTTATAATGATTCTTAGCAATCTTATTTCTTTTTAATACAGTGAATTAATATCAGAGTATTACGGAGTCGATTACGACTGAAACATTCATAATTGTTTTCTTAGTTTTGTACATTCAAGTGTCGTTATGCCCAAATATGAAAATCATGTATAAATTAGTCGACATATGAATAAGACATTCATGCTTATACACAGGCAATTCATGTTTGTTCACAATACAGATATAAAAAAATACATTTTGTGTGCTAAACTGGTTTATAAGTGCCAACTATAATATACGGTGATCGGTTGACAGCCTAAGTAAAAAATAAAGCAAATATTTGGAATGGTAACAAATTTACATTTCCATCTAATATTCTTTTCAAGCATTTTAAGTTAGTCCAGCGGTCCTCTTAGTTTAAAAGTTTAGAGAAGAATACGTAGACATTATGAACACATTAAGATGTATGTTTTCGTTATTATTTGAATTGTGAATTTTACAGATACTTTATTAATGCAATGTTTTTGTCTCAAAATATTTCTTAAATGCCGCTCTTATACTTTTATAAATTCTCCCCGTAATCGGCAAAAACCAGAATTGACATTAGTAGTGTTAGGGCTACTCTTGCTCCATGAACACCTCCTCTAAAACTTTTACAATGATAAATAAAAACATTTGCAAAAAATTTTCTGACGGCCTGGTATTTTTCCAAAAAAAAAAAAGGAAATTACGGTTTTCAGAATTCAGATACTATTTCAAATTCATGGTATAATAGATCACATTTACCCATACTAATCAAATCGTGTTAATGTTTATAGATTAGGGGAAAATAAATATAGGGAAAAAACGGGAAAAAGAAAAAAAGCTAAATATGCAAAATTTAATCAATCCGTAGTCAGAATGGTTATACTGATATCTTTAACTGTTTTTCATCATAATGTGTGTATTGTAATTGATAAAAGTTTTGCACAGATCTATTTTGAATATATAAATTATCTAAAAAAATTTCAAAATAATTCCACATTCCGAAATATTTATTTCATTATTAGAGTGACCATTTACTAAAATACTGTGCTTCCAAAAAATACCACAAATATAAACAAAATTGACACAGCAGTCTAAGAATTATATAACTGTGAATTCAAGCATTTTTATTCTTATACTGAAGTATTTTTATTTGTTAAAATAGAGACTTTAATTTTTTTAAGGTATATTGCTTCAAAATCTAGTTATTGCAGGTTTCTTTACTGAATCGTCATTTTGATGTTTTCCTGGAACGGTCACACTTTTTTAGATTTTTGCCGACTTTTCTTGTTGATGTACACGCGAATTTCATAAAAATCGTTTAAATCATTAAATAAATCAATTAACCCTAAGCAATTCTTAACGATGCCTTTACTCGAAGCGGATGCCTCCAACGAGCAATTCAACAATGAGCAATCCAGGCCAATGTCCGGGCCCATTGTGGGCATTATATATCCTCCGCCGGAAGTCAGAAGCATCCTTTTACAAAACATAAAATGAAGACATAATTATCTTTCTACATATATACATTATCTAAAGGTTTTCTGTACGCTCAATTAAAGCAATTTAACTAATTAGATATTGTTGACAAGACGGCGAGCTTTGTGGCGCGCAACGGGCCGGAGTTTGAGGCACGCATCCGGCAAAACGAGCTGGGCAATCCAAAGTTTAACTTCTTGAATGGAGGTGATCCGTACCACGCCTATTACCGGCACAAGGTTAACGAGTTTCGCGAAGGCAACGGCAAGTATTTATGCCGCTCTGATATACGTATATCGTATTAACTAAATTATATGCCTCAATAGATACAAGCAATAACGTAGTGACTGCCATTAAACAGCTCTCGGTAACGAGTGCTGCCCAGCAACGGCAGCAGGAGCTGTTGAAGCAAGTGGTGGAACAACAGTTTGTCCCGAAGGAGCCGCCAGCGGAGTTTGAATTCATTGCTGATCCGCCTTCGATTTCGGCACTGGATTTGTATGTTAAATTGATCACCTTCACTTATATTTATTCACTCCTAATTTTTGGCATACTTTTCAGGGACATTGTGAAGCTAACGGCTCAGTTTGTTGCCCGTAATGGACGCCAATTTCTGACCAATCTCATGAGCCGAGAACAGCGAAATTTTCAATTTGATTTTCTGCGGCCGCAACATTCGCTGTTTCAGTATTTCACCAAGCTGCTGGAGCAGTACACCAAAGTACTAATACCACCCAAGGATCTGCTGGGCAAGTTGCGTGTGGAAAGTGCGCCCGGACGTGCTAGCATGGTTCAAGTACTCGAGCAGGTCAAGTATCGTGCCAATTGGCAACGGCACCAGGAGGCGCAGCGTCGCCGGGAGGAGGAAAAGATCGAACGTGAACGTGTGGCCTATGCTCAAATTGACTGGCATGATTTTGTCGTTGTGGAAACTGTGGATTATCAGCCCGTTTGAGAGCGGCAATTTTCCACCACCCACAAACCCGGATGAGGTCGGTGCCCGAGTGCTGATGGAAGAGCGGTTAATGGAGGAGGAGGGCGACATTGAAATGCAGATCGAGTCCGACGAGGAGGAAGATGTGCAAATCGTCAGCCACATTGACGACGGGGTTAAGCTTTCGCAAATGGAGAATCGCGTTGGCATTCAAATGAAGAATGCGACGGCCTATGGCCAACCCCCCTCGAGCGCTAAACGCGACAACACACAGGTTCAGGACATGGACGAGGCGTCCAGTGATGAGGATGCGCCAACACTGAAAATGCAACCAGCTGTCGCGCCCATGCTGCCGCCCACACACGACAAGGTTGTGGTCAAGAAATACGATCCGAAGGCAACGCAACCAAAGCCGGCTCCAGTCACAACAGATGAATTTCTCATCTCGCCAATTACGGGCGAGAAAATCCCAGCCTCCAAGGTGTCCGAGCACATGCGCATTGGTCTGCTGGATCCACGCTGGGTGGAGCAGCGTGACAAGCATACAGTGGAGAAGATCAACCAGGACAATGTCTTCGCAGCTGGCACGGCCATTGAGGCCAGTCTGAAGCAGCTTGCGGAGCGACGTACCGACATCTTTGGCGTGGGCGATGAGGAGACTGTCATTGGCAAGAAACTGGGCGAGGAGGAGACAAAGAAGGATGATCGCGTTACATGGGACGGGCACACGTCCAGCGTAGAGGCGGCCACACGAGCAGCCCGTGCCAATATCACGCTCGAGGATCAAATACATCAGATACACAAGGTCAAAGGTCTGCTGCACGATGAGGAAAAGGAGAAAATCGGACCCAAGCCGGTGGGCAACAAAGCGACACTCTCAGCGCCGCCGCAGCCATCCTTGTCGAAGAACCAGCATAGCCAGCATAACCAGGCACAGCACCACCAAGGTGGTGGCGGTGGAGGTGCTGGTGGTGTCGGTCATCATCACGCTCAGCACCATCATCACCAACAACAACAGCCGCCGTCGCACCATCAACACCATCAGCAGCAGCAGCAACAGCAGCAGTCGCAACACAACATGCCACAATCCGCCAATCCCGTTATGATGATGCAAAGACCGCCCATGATGCGTAGGTTATATTATTATTATTGAGGGCGTGTCTCATGTCCCCTTCCTTCAATCATAATTCCAGCACGAATGCGACAATCTTTGTCAATATTTCCTTCCTATTTCGCTCTCCTGATCAAACTTATAGATGTAGGATATTATTGATTTATAATCCCGGACGAACTCCCATTTGTAAGATATGGTTGTTTATCCACGTTTATTATTATGATAGTTTATTAATATTATTGTTGGGTTTTACTAAATAGTACATATTCACTTTAACTTATGCGATTATACAATTTTGACGAATTGTTTGCGTGCTTTATGCGCGTGCGTTTCCAACGAGATCTCGGCACCGAATGATCGCAAAACTCACACGCATTCTCTCTGTGTTCTCTCACTGTTCTTTCTCTGTTCTCTCTCAGTGTCCCGTCTCTCAATAACGGTGACCACTTCGAGTTCCCTTTTGTTCCTTCTATTTCCCATTCCTACATTCGGCCCTCCTGACATAGGATTCGCCCCGAACTCCTTCACATTATCTGCCTTTCTCTGCAACCCAAAATGATTCATTAGTCTATTTTGCAACTCTAATTTCTTCCCATTTGCACTGAGTCTAAATTCTGATAACTTCACCCGCAAGTCCGCTACACGCAATGCCAAGATTTCGCTTCTGTTCATTTTGTTACGTTACGTTACAATTAATTACACAATTAATTATTTTTCAAACTCTGCCGACTCGGCCAAATGCCGACGGCAACACGCAAGATCAATGTTAAACTTAACTTATGTTAACTCATCTTTAACCTTAACAGTGCATACACATTTGCGACTGTTAACGATTACACTTAACACTATGTTAGTTCTTCTGTTAATTTTTCTGCTTCCCTCGTAGCATTCGTCTCACCCCTGGCGTCGAAGAACTTTCGGCAACTCACACCACGACTTCAGCACTGCATTTGTCGCCGCTATACCAGATTATACTCACAAACCACAACTGTTTGCCTCTATTCTCTGTATACGCACGTCCCCTGCCGCTGCTCTCTTGTCGTCTGCGCCTTCTTCTTTCCACACGCCTCTCGTCTTGATCCGCTCACACAGCAACAACACACTCGCCACTGCTTATGTTGTCTTGTCCTCTGATCATCTCGCTGCTGGCGCCTCTGCTTCCAACGAATTGCGCCTCTGCTCTAACGGCTTCTCTCGTCGACTCTAATACAGACAGCCTTTGTCGTCGCTGTACCAGACTTTGCCTACAAGCCTCAGCTGCTTGCCTTTCCTCGTCTGTACACGCACGCCTTTTCTTCTGCACTCTTTAGCGTCGCCTTCCTTCGCCGTTTCCTTGATTCGATGCCTCGACGCTTGTAATGCAAAAACGAATTTCACAACTTTTTGAAATTCCGTTCCACTGCATACAGCCTTCTCTTTCACTCGCCTTCAAGTCTTAGTGGACTACCGCACAGCACAAACCACGCAATTTTAAAATCGCACAATGTTCAAGTGAATTGTTATGTAATGTTTCTATTTAGATCCCGGACGAGCCCCCATTTGTAGGATATTATTGATTTATAATCCCGGACGAACTCCCATTTGTAAGATATGGTTGTTTATCCACGTTTATTATTATGATAGTTTATTAATATTATTGTTGGGTTTTACTAAATAGTACATATTCACTTTAACTTATGCGATTATACAATTTTGACGAATTGTTTGCGTGCTTTATGCGCGTGCGTTTCCAACGAGATCTCGGCACCGAATGATCGCAAAACTCACACGCATTCTCTCTGTGTTCTCTCACTGTTCTTTCTCTGTTCTCTCTCAGTGTCCCGTCTCTCAATAACGGTGACCACTTCGAGTTCCCTTTTGTTCCTTCTATTTCCCATTCCTACATAGATTATAGCCACCTTAGAGACATTTAACTTGTCTGAGACCTGGTCTTTCGTCGTTCCTCAGTTGCAGCCTTATTGTGTGTTTTCCTCTAACACAAAACGATTCTATGATAGGGATCTCCCTGAAAGGAGTTCATCATCAATATCATTATCACTGAATCTCAATTAAAATTGTCTCCAATTAATTTTTAGCAACACCTTTTGGCGCTGGCTCCGGTGGCTTCATGGGCATGCAATCTGGCAGTGGAGGACCACCGCAGATTTCTCCTGCGCCGCCCGTTGAATTGATACCCATAGAGGATGAGCCGCCCACGAAAAAGATACGTACCGAAGATAATCTGATACCGGAGGCGGAGTTCATTGCTAATCACAAGGTAAATCACAAGTTTTAACCTGGCTTATGTTCTTTGAGAGTCATCTGTCGGTTTTTTACTCATTTCAGAGTCCTGTGACTATACAGGTGCAGGTGCCGAGCACGGACAAGTCTGAGTGGAAACTAAATGGCCAGATGATTGCCGTCACCCTGGCACTAACCGATCCCATTGCCAACCTCAAGGCCAAGTTGCAGGACGACACGGGCATGCCGCCGGCCAAACAAAAAATATTCTACGAAGTAAGCAGTGCTAATTAGGAAAAAAAAACAAATTACTTTAATAGATGGAATCTTTGCAGGGCATGTTCTTCAAGGATAACAACACGATGGCCTTCTACAACCTGCTCAGTGGAACGACGGTGCACTTGCAAGTGAAGGAGCGCGGCGGTCGCAAGAAGTAGACTCTCGCCCGGCTTCTCTTCATTTTACACATGTAAAAGTTTATTTTTGTGAATGCTTTTGCAATCAATCAATATATAAAAATTTAGTTAATCACAGTATAATTTTGTTAATTGCACTTGAGTCTTATTGAAAATTAGAGTTTGGAATGCGGTGCCTAAAAGTGCACAAGGTGCTTATTCAAGAAGTTTCAGCTGTGGAACGCCGAGGGAAGCTGCCCAGTCTGCTTGTGAGATTGTTATTGGCTTTCCAGAACGTAGGCCATTTCCCGATATCGTTGCAACATCGGCGCATAGATTGCTTCACTATCCTTATTTGGCTCACAGGCAATATTCAGTTGGTTTGGCTTCTGGCTAAGGATATAGTCGCGATAACCTTTAACCGATTCCGTCTGCCCCTTCTCATGAACATAGTGGGCATAGGCGGCTCGATAAGCGGCACCCAGAAGCGCCGCCTCGCTTTCGTTCTGGAAATAAGCATAAAGATTCGTGAATCATAAGTTGTTATAGCAAGGGCAGAGTTCATATATTATCAACATATTCAATAAGATCAAGCGGTTTGCCATGCAAATAATAATTATTTAGAAAAGGTGCCAAATCTCTTTCGACTAAATTCTGGCCTATTCTGATTACAGTGCTTTGTATTTGTTTGGACCTAGTTTGGCATAGAATCGATAAGTCCTAATGACGATTTACTATATTCAAGTTACCTGTTTGTAGACGGGAGCATTGAAGACATCGGCAATTATTTGCAGTATGGATTGGTTAACTGAGGCACCACCAGTGGCAAGTATTTTCGTTTCGCTGCCAAAGTGGAAGCCCATGTCCTCCGCTATGGCACGATGATGCAGCATTTGTCCCTCGATCAAGGCACGTATTTCAATTTGGGGTGAGCTAAACCTGAAATCAAAACACAAGAAACGCATTTTTTAATCTGTGCACATTTCATGTTTTTGACGATCCGCTTACTTGATCACACCCTTGGCGGCATCAGGCGAGCTCGACTGCATCTCCTTGTTCCAGCGAAGCGTTCCCTTCGCCTTGGGTATAATTTCCATTTCCCTAAAGTGCAGAGCCATGTTCCCGAAATTGCCACGTGGCGTCGAATCGAGCAACTCATTGAATTTCTCCCAGCTGCCGTTAGCCTCCAATTTGTTGATCGCCTCACGCACCAGTGAACCATTTCTGAAACTAAATAAAAACCGGAGAGAATTGGTATAAAATCTTAGAGCACAGAAGGTCTATTATTTTAAGTGACATTGGCCTCTTATTAATCGCTTAATTCAATAATGACCTTTCTTCTGTTAAAGGTTCAAGGTCTGCCTGTCGCCTGCTAACCCTTTTTCTATCCGAAAGCTACAAACTGATTTAAGACCAAAGTGATTAAATCATATTTGTGACATATGTATGCAAATGAAAGACTTTTTATGTTTTGCCGAATGTCCTTTTTGCATAATTATTTTTTGCATGGGAAATGATGATCTGGGTATTCATCTATATACCCAGCTTAAGTTTGACAATCATACTTCTTCCTCTGTCACTATTAGAGCCTTTGGTGTCCTGGGTTTCATTCGAAAGAATTTTACAATCCCTTTTTCACTTTTGCATCCTATTGTTGAATATGGTTTTTGCATATAGTCTCCCGAATCCAAGGTTTATCAGGGTAAAATTAGCTTACCTATTAATACATTTTCTATCTCTTTCGGAACGTAAAAACATGCTTTAAGTAAACTAATAAATAGGGAAATTGATTCTTCTGAATGCCGATTAGGAGTATAAAAAACTTTCGACCTCTTTCTATTCAAACTTGTAATTCAAACTATGCTATCCATAATTCATTTGGGATCTTCTGTTCCAGTTATAATTATATGTATCCCGTTATTTGTAGTACATCGTGTTTGTGTTCTATTAAAATTGTCGCTTATGTCATTTGTTAAAACTTTCGCTTATGTCATTTTTGGGCGCGTCCCTTGGTCGGTAGGGCGGAAGGTGGGTGGCAGTTAAAATAATAAGTAAACATGCAAAAATAATGTATGCATACCACAGGAGACCCATGTATTCATGCGTTTCGGTTGGATGGCAGAGCACATGGCCCTCCTCGAGATTGGGCGGTTGCTCCAGGCTCATCATGAGCGTGTCACTCGTGCCGAGGGAGACACTCAGCCAGTTGTTGGCAACCAGCATGCCGGCCAGTGCCGAGGGATTGTCGCCAGTGCAAGCAACTACTTTGCAGGTGGGCGGGAAGCAAAAGCGTTGCACAAAGTAATCGCAGACATTTCCCAGCACAGAGAAACCATCGACTGGCGTACCCAGGCGTTCGTCCAAATCAGGTGCACAGGCATTGAGGCAGGCTTTCGACCATGTCTTGTTGCGAATGTCTAGCAAGTTCATGCCAGAGCCATCGGCATAGTCAATGGCCGCCACATCGCCAAGGAAGAGCGAAGCGAGAAAACTGCTGACCAACGAGATGCGCTGCGCATCTTCGTAGGCGTGTGTGCGTTGCTGGTAAATTTTGCGAATTTGTGGACCCGTAAAGCGAGCATAGCACTTGGAGCCCGTCAGCTGAACCATTTCGGTCTGTCCCCCAATGGCCGTTTCCATTTCAAAGCACTGCTTGTGAGTTGAGGCATCCATCCAGATGGGCGTTCGGTTGACCACAAACGCCGAATCGTCGATTTGCGCATGCAGAAACTTATCCGGATCGAGCGAATGCAGCGCCGAAATTCCGTGTTTCGACCAGTACAACGAACCATGCTGTTGGGCAGATCCGCTGATGGCGGCCACCGTGCTCAGATCTGCTTCCTGCATTACCAAACGATCCAAGACGATATCCATTGCCTTTACCCACATCACAGGCTGCACAAAGAATCTGGCGAATTGAGGCGAATTAGTGGATTTGGGTTTCGAATTAGAATTCGAATTATAATTCAAATTGGACTTACTCGAATTTATTTGGGCCTGCACTGGCGCCACCTGTTGTTCGAAACTCGGGCAAATCGCTATCGAATTTGACCTCTGCAGAGGCAACAACATTCAGATCTGAGCTCAAAAGAATCGCTTTGAGCTGAAAAAATACACAAGTGTATTTGGATAATTGTAATTAATAATAGTAATTCTAATTCACATTTATATCAATAATTACAATAAAAATAATATATAATATTTTATCAATATTTATAGTTATTTATAATATTAATAATAGCTTAAAAGTACTTGAAAGGTGTTCATAAACAGAAAATGCTAAATGAAAATTGAATGCTTTGCGCCAGATTATTAGCCTTAATGTTTGTTCAATATACCCAGCAGCGAACTAGTGAATGACCCATCTCAATAAGTTTGCTTAGTGCCCTTCTGTACGGAATGCATTCTGTATGCATACAAATCGACTAAACGCTGACTTCATGAAAAATTCACAGGCGACACATTTAAGAGAGTGCCAATGTCTTATTATATTATATTATTAGTATATTAAATCTGTTTGTTTCTTGGTTTCTTTTTAATTTTGATGAGAGACTGTAAAGTGCGGAAGATTACAAATTAAGCATTTAAGCATGACAGCTTACTTGCTTATTGAAAAGCAATGTGGCTTGTGGTATGGATTCGATGCTACACCGCCTACGATATATAGATTACGAATCTAATTCGTAATAGTCATTTCGTACTCCCCGAATTAGAAACACATAAGCACATACCTACATAAGCATATACATATATGTAGGTATTATGTACATATGATAATCGAGTTAAATATTCAGTTCACTGATTAGAATTGTTTACAGTTCTATTTTGCATTTGACTTTGCACAATAACATTTCGCAGTCCTTGTCTCAGCGACAAGGTCATATAGAAAAATTTCAAAATTTGAATTATGTTGATTATTATTCATAATATTATTATTATTTGCATAAGTATTCTTTACCTTCTGTGTGCTCAAATCGAAGCCCAAAAATGTTTGTTGTATTTCGTGTTGCTGTTGGGGCATTGTGCTTAAGTATTTCTCTCTTCGGTCTTAAAAATATTGTGTCTCGACGTTATTTAACGCCCACTGACTTCTTTTAAGTGGCAACTTTGAGAAACTCGGAAACACAACAACAAAAAACACCATTTATGAATTGAAACGAGCCAACTCCGAACGCAACTTTACTCTAGGGATTGTTTGGTCGATGACGTAAATATGTCCACAATCGCGGTTTGAGAAAACTATATCAGCTTTAATCCTTTCCTTCGACAATGTGCCTAGGACTGTGCAGCAAGTTTGTGTTTCGTGGTGAACGAATTTATAAATGTGTTTTGATAGTGTTGGAATCCGTTGTCGTAAAGTGTTTTGGCTAGAGAAAACACATTGCACACATTGCATCATCGATACACACATATCGATATAAATATGTATTATATCTCCTAATATACGATAGGCGATGTTGTACATATCATTTCACTGTTACAACTGTGACAGGTTTGACGTTATTACAGCTGATTTGAAACGCAAACTCTGAAATATGTGTAACAATAGTATCAAAATTGTGCTCTTAAAAAAAGCTTATCACGTTTGAGGATATAGATAAATTAGTGCTAGTAGCACTGATGCAGTGTAGCGAACAAAAGGAAACACATTATAATTGCCATTTTTTTTTTGTTCAAACGTACTAATTTTATTTTTTAAAAAGCCGCGCAAAACAAAGTTGTCTGGGGGTTTTCGGATCTGTCAACGCATCAACTGGGCGTTGCCAGACCAATTATTTAAATTCGTTATCATAAAAGTGTAAAATGTATTTTAGTGTCTTAATAATCTTAGCGAATTATCGATCGAGTCCCCATCACATTTATTTTAAAAATTCCATTGAACGGACGCCTGGTGTTAAACTAAAATACTATTTTTTCAGCGTGAATTGAAACAGAAAAACAGATTTCGATTAAGAATATCGAGGAAAAAATATCGGAATGAATATTCTTTTTTGACATTATTTTGCATTCTATCGATATTTGTTGAACCGTATAAAATTCTGCAATTTATAAATTAAAATAGCTTATATTAAAATGTCGCTGAACTACGAAGAAATGAGTTGGTCAGGTAAATACATAAAATATGCAAGCAAACTACAAAAGGTGCTTTTAGCTGTCCGCTCAATTGATTTAATCAACCGTGACCCAATTGCTGCATGGCGGTGTGCTTATTAAGATTAATAAAAGAAAAAATGGAATAATTATTGCAGATGTGCGCGAGCAGTTCAGAAAATGGCGCGAGGAGAGTGGTCGCCACAGCGAGGATGTTGTCCAATTGTGGGTGGCGGTGCTCGAGGACAAAGTCCACAAAACGGGCAACGAGCGGCATTTAATATTGGAGCAAGTCATCGTTGCCGCATTGGACACCGCTCGCTTCGACATTGCTACAAAGTGCACGAAGCAGCTGAGCGCCGAGTTTCCCGGCAGTCTGCGCGTGATGAAGTTTAAAGCGATGCGCCTGGAGGCACTCGAACAATATGATGCCGCCAACGAGGTACTGGATGCCATCATCGAGAAGGACGAGACAAATGCGGCGCCACGCAAAAGGAAAATTGCCATAATGAAGGCGCGTGGACTGCGCCTGGATGCCATCAAGGAGCTCAATGTCTATCTGAAAAAGTAGCAGACTTAACTTTTAAATATCTATTGTTGTGTATTAAAATTTGTATTCGCAGATTCATGTCGGATCAGGAGGCTTGGCAGGAGCTGTGCAACCTCTACTTGAGCGAGGGCGAATACGGCAAGGCGGCCTTCTGCATGGAGGAAGTTCTGCTCCACAATCCACACAGTCATCTAATCCATCAGCGCCTTGCTGACATTCGTTACACTTTAGTGAGTGGAAATCTGACTAATCTCAACTGTTTATATTAATTTATCTACTTTCAGGGTGGCGTTGAGAATGTTGAAATAGCTCGCACTTATTACTCCCAAGCGATTAAGCTGAATCCGCACAATTTGCGTGCACTTTACGGTTTATTTTTGTGCTGCAGCTTTTTGGCCAATTGTAAAGCGGTCAGCTTCAAGCGAAAGGAGTCTCAGAAACTGGCACAATGGGCACTGGAGCAGGCCTCGATTCACACTGCAAGGCATTCAACGATTAAAAACAATGACAAGTGGATCGCATCCTTGGATTCGGCCTTTGGCAGCCTCGAGATCAAGTCAAATTGACCCATGGCTGTTGCTGTTGATAAGGCTATCATTGGTGCAATGCCCGTCAAAGCGTAGTAAATTATTCCAAACATGCTTCAACATTGGACTATACTTTTTAAAGCTCTAACCCTAACGTCACATACATCTAAAATACATATTCATGTATTATTTCAATAAATGGAGTTAATCAAACTCTTTAGTTCGATTTTAAAAAAAAAATATTCCTGCAAAACATTATTCAGCTAGACTAAACCGGGAGAAGTGCTTACCCATAATTTACTCTTAACCAATATACAGTTAATAAATAATTGAAATAAGTCAAAATTAAGGTATTTTATGTCTCAAGCGTTATTAATCAAAGTCTTCAGTTCGATTTAAGGTAGGCATTCAAGAATTCACGGAACATTATTCCCGAAGACTCCAATTCTAAAATGCTTACCCATTATAAATTATAATATCAAGGCGAGAGTTAAATTAAACAAATGATTCTAATTTAGTTTTCCACTGTCATCATTTTTGTTTATTTAATGTATGGTATAAATAAACATACTCACCTGGACCCTACATTAGGTGGGAAGACGATAACTTGCAAATTTTCAACATATTAATTTGTAAACATGGAAATAAAAATCTCTTTGGCTTTTTAGTCCAAATTGATCTGGAAAGTGGAACATGTGCATGAAACTAAGAGACTTTATTTTAATTAATTTATCCATTTATTTTGTTTGTAAAATGTAAGATTTGAGTATATTTATTATAATGAAGGCTTAATCCAGCTTTCAAATAAGCTTACAGGACTTAGGATAGGAGACTTATGCGTAAGGTCAAGTTCCTTCGGTTAGAACTATCAATTTAAAGATGCTTTTTGAGTTAATTTAATATGAAATTTTTGCATTTTAGTAGACTAACAAATTTAGTCTTGATTGTAAAATGTTTGTCTCATTTTTATTTTCAGAAGCTATCATCTTCACACCTATTTTTGTGTTCAGTATTTAAATTGGTTTGCTGGTCGAATGAGCAGAAAGATTACATACATTATTACACACAACGATGTCGAGTCCTAATCTATTTCAATTAACATTGTTTTGTATGTACTTTGTACAAATAAATTCCGCTTTCTCTACATACAGTTGCGGAAATACTAATAGCACCACTCTAACAAGAAATGTTTTCAAATGGAAGCTTCTTAAAAATAAGAGAAAACCAATGTAAATAAAATTAAAATTAAAAAATTTAAATTTATAAAAATGGCATAGTTAATGGTTTCTTCTTTAGTTCGTAAGAAATAATGTAATAGTGGTGCTATTATTCTGTACGCAACTGTATATGCACACAAATAGATTATAAATGACTGTTCATAGGGAGGGTGGTAGGGTAATCAAGTGCAGTGCTCTGATGCAGATTGTCCATAAATCATTGGCAAGTAAACAGAGCCTCAGCAAAGCATATATGCATATATGTATATGTATATATAAATATATACATATAAATATGCATACATATATTTATGTTTATATATGTATACGTATGTATTAAAGACAGACTAAAAATAACAGTCAAAGACAACAAAATCTTACTGGAACTACAACACACATAATATTTATATAACTCCTTTTTGATTTCAGTTTGTAGAGGATCCATTCTCAATATGACATCCAGTTTCGCTCTGGGCTTTTTTCACCGGTTTCAGTCGAAAGAACTCCCTGAAACTGAGCGCAGGTGATGGCAATTTTCTACTACAAGCTTGTCGATCGGATGTGCTGGTTGATTCAGGACCTTGTCCTGTCATGGAAGTGCATGAGGAATTAGGTGGTGGTTTAGAATTTCGACTGTCGGCATCTCCATTGTTGAACGCATAGCGCGAAACCCCGTCAAGGAACTTGAGATTGGGAAGCACCTGGAGTATATATTCCCGGAAATAGGAGGCCGATGTGGGTTTGCCTTGACTCTTGAAGACTGTCTGAATTCCCGGATTGCCCATGCAGGAGAACTGTTCCAGCGAGGGACATTGTCGCTCAATGCGATGAATCCAGTCGGTTATGTTGCAGATATCGCAATTGTTTATCCTGCCGATAAAATATCTACACATATACCTATCTGTATATCTGAAATTGGTCGACTTACCACAGAATCTTTAGGTTGGCCAGGTAGGGCAAAGTGTTCACATCCAAATTGCTGTTGCGATCCAAAATAAGCGTATCGAGTTCTTCGAAAAACGCAAGAAACTGCAGATTCTGGAATTTGTTGTAGCTCAGATCGAGGAATTTGGTTTGTGCGGCAAATTTGTCGGCCAATCGTCGTGGAATTGTGCAAAGATTTTCATAGGCCAGAGAAATACGATTGTCATCCTCGAGAACGATGTCCGTTAAGAGATCGTCGCTGCCGCAGCTACTGTGCGACGATATGAACCCGCTAAAGGAGTAGCGAGTACTGGACGAGATCATCTTCTCTCCTCTTTCTGCAGGTGTAGCGATGAAAACGTCATTGTAGTCGTTAACAGTGAGCGATTCCATTGACTGGATGTTCGCACACGTCTTCAGCACCTCTTCCAAGCGACAATTGTTACTGTGTGCGAGTGCGAGCGAGTCAAAAGAACGACCTAAAAATTGAGTGGCTATTCCAGTAAGCGAGTGAGTGAGATTAGCTACCTAGATAGATCCTCTGAGTGCGAACGGTCAGATGTTGATTCTTCAGACATACTGCAAATACTTCCACTCTTTATTGGAGCTTTAAATGCAGTTATCAGGCGCAAGCTTGCTTCGGTGGTCTTTGGTCGAGTGCTTGCAGTAGACTGGAAAGGCAATCGCAAACCAACTGAGAAACGCGAAGATGTTCTGTGTGTTTGTGTATGTGTGAATGTACCTCCATATATACATATATATATATATATGTGTGTGTGTGTGTGTGCATTGCTGACAAGAAGCGCACATAACTACACACTCACACACACACACATGCATGCCGTATACAATCGCAATAATCGTAAAAACATTTACACAACAACAACAAGAACAGACACAAATAGGAAGAACTCATTGTTCAAAAGCCAGTGTTTTGTCTTTGTTTATACCCTATCTCCGCATCGCTTTATTACTTTACAATCGCAGTTTGGCAGAATTCTAGCCATATCTGAGATGGTACCTAAACATATGCTTTGTATGTACATTGGTACTTACACTTGTCTGCACATAGCTGAAAGCTCTTTGTGGACTTAACAAAGATCAGTCCAGAAATCTGAATCTTGCCAGGTTATTCACATTTGTTTGCGCTGGATTAGCTGATGTAGCACTGAAAGAAAGGGAATAAAGTATCTTGGTAATGGCAGCACTAAAAATTTGTATACTTTTATCTGGAAGAGTGGGAATGAAGTATTTTGCATATTCCGTCGTTCTACGACCTTAATTAATATTTAGTTAGTTGATATAATTTATGTAAATATTAATATTCTTATTAAATATTAAATATAGATATGTTTCAGAATAAGTGTTATAATTTTCCTGCAATGCTCGCCGAGCAAAAGGCATTAATCGATGTGTTCATCAATTACATTATATATATTTTTTTAAGATTAGTGTAAAAATTGCAGATGTATAGATTTATATGTCGAGAGCCACCGATATGTTATCGATTTATACTTCAGGTCTTCGATACATTATCGATTTAAGGTTCATGGTCTATCGGATTCTTGATTTTTGTTTATGTACACCACAGTCTTAAACAGAATTTATTTTAAATTTTGAGATTGTAATAAATTACAAAATATTTTAATGTAAACTGAAATATAATTTTTGTGAACACGAATATATGTATATGCTAATGCATCAATGAGTATTGTAAGGTATTTTCGGCCAGTAGAGTACTATTTTTATGACCCCAACTGTAGATATGCTTACTTACATACAGCAGTGTTGTCAAGTTTTGTTGGCTGCCATGGTAGCAGCTGCTTTTGCTGCGCCTAACATGCAAGGCATTTTACTACGGAGCCGAGCCTCCAAACAGCCAGTTTGAATTTCTCGCTCTTTCTGCTCGCTCGCTGGCTCTCGCTCTCGCTCGCAGCTAGCGTTGGGGCTGTCGCTGCTCTAGCTTGGCAATGCTAGCGACAGTCTGTGTCTATGCTTAGACTTCGATGGTTGGGCGCGGCGAGTTTTTCGTATTTACGCAGGCGCAAATAGCAAATCCAAGATCGACTTTAATCGACTCCTCTTCAATTACTACGTAAATACACAAATACAACAAACATATTTATGTGTGTGAACCAGTGCGTGTATGTATGCGCATCAGCTGTTGAAAAATTGAATAACTCTGTGAGCTGCTCACGGCCTGCAAATCAAAACGGTAATAAAGTAAAACACGTCACGTCACACTATGTGTGTGTTGTTTACCTGTGTGCATGCATAAATATGTATGCGTGGTGCATATGCAATAACAATTTTTTTTTTGTATATTTGCGTGATGTGCGCTGACAGTTATTACCATAAGTTGATGGTCGCGCCACTGTCTGTATAAATATGTGTATGCGCGTGTATGTATGTTTGTGTGAATGAATCTGTGAAGCAGAAGCCACGTAGGTCATGTATATGGGTGTTTATATGTGTGTATATGTGTGTGTTTATATGTATGAGTACTTACATATATTAATCAATCAACTTAAAGAGGTACTTGCACGCTTATCATTAGATGTAGAAGTGGCGCGTGTTTACCTTTCATTTGTGTTAGTGCTCGATTTGGTTTTATTGTTTTTGCAAAATAATTCGATTTAAAACAAAAATTACAATTAAATAATGTGAATAATGTATAAAAGTCTCAACTTACATATACATACATGCATAAATACATACATTATATATGTATATGTATATCAATTAAAGCCTTGAGTGCTAGAACAAAGAACGTTTAATTTTGCATGTGCATGTATGGTATATGTGTATGTATAGCGCATGTATGTGTTATGAATGAACTAATTCTCAACATTAACTGTATAAGTTCCAGAGTTCACTTCGGTCGCATGTTTTGATTGTTATTTTTTTTTTTTTTTGCCAAATAATATAAATTTGTTGATGTGGGTGGCGGGGGTAGAAGGGGTAAGTCAATTTATTGATTAGAACAAAAAGAAAACAAGCTGACGGTTCTTTGTCATTGTTATCAATAAATGTGAAATGTGACTAAATTGATTTGATAAATGTGACTACTGATTTGAAGCTGCATTTTACACAGAGTATGAAAGGTTTGTTGACTTAAACTTTATAGTTTTATTTCCGTATCTATGGTTTCGAACTTAATTTCTTGATTGTGCCTAAAAAAATCTGATTTCGTTGCCTTGAAAAATTAGTTTAAGGAAATTAAATCATTATAACCGACTATGTTTAGTAGTAAGCTATATTTTAAATGAATTAAGCAAAAGTTGCAAAATATTTACACAAAGGTAAAATACTGCAATATATAATAACCAATAATGTAATAATAGTATATATACAAAAGTATTTCTTCTGGTTATCTATTATACAGCGGAAATAAATGCACTAAGGTGGAAATTGTTATTAATCTTAATGACTCCCAATTATTAGACAATTAGATGATTAGACAGCTGATAGGCATATTGGCAATAGGTTTTTAATACTTATGCATGGCGTGCTGCAATCGAACTGCAATGTAATGTTAATAAATTATTTATTCGATTATTTTAGATATTTTTCCTCGTAAAGAGGCTTTTGTGTTGTACTTCCGAGTGTATATAAAATCATAAGTTGTTTAATATTAATAAATATTTATATATACTGACAAAGTTGCGTTTTTCTCTCTTCGTTCTCCACGTATATTAGTATGTATGAGATTAGTTTTAGGAATTAGTCATTTCCCTAGTTCCCAGTAAATAAAAACAAAATATTGTGTGTATGTTCGGTTAATAAATTTACCCAATTGTTAAACTAATCTAGACGAAGCCTTTGTTGTGAAAAAAAGTTTAAAAATAGAAATGAAGGCTTCTATTGACTTATAACTGTTAATCTTTTTCGTGCAGATATTTAAAAATACACTTGACATTGAAAATGCATACATTCATTTTTTCTATTCTGTTTTTTGTCGGTCAGATTGGGGTTTTCAGAGTTCTCCCCCACTCATACAACAAATATTACACTAAAACAACCACACAATTTTTGATATTATTTATATTTTTATTTATTTAAATTTAAATATATTTTCTAAAAATAATAATTATAAAAAGTAAATTTTTTATTTTTTTGTATTTTTCTGTGTAATATTAGTCGACGTGAAATTAGTAAACAAAGTATATATACAGATATACATTTAGTTACGTACTTAAATAAAATAGCAGTAGAGGCTCAAAGTCCAGAGACTTTTTATGGGACTCGTGGGCAATTTGTAAGCAATAACACTAATTCGCAATTAGTGAGAACTCACCGGCCAAAGTTGCTTGTGCGATTTCTTAACCAGTTGTGCTGAAAGTGACAGCAACAAAAGTTCGCAAAAAAAAAAACCGGAATAACGCAGTGCTAAACGAAACCCACTAGAAACAAAAACCGCAAACACCTGAAGGTCGCTAATCAATAAAACAGGTAAACATATTAGATTTTCGGACACATATACGAGGACTTATATATAAGCTCAATTTAGTATGTAAACATACGATCCGCTTCTTAAATAATGTTGTTTTACGTATATTAAGTATTTATTAAAATTAGAAAATACAATTTTTTTTTAAATATTTCGAAAAAATATCCGGTTTCAGCATTGTTATAACAGTTAAAAAATTCCCATTCCCAAAATGCTCCGATCTTTATTCAATTTAATCCAAGATATAATTAATGTTATGCAGCGTATTTTACGTATAATAATTTCTGCATTAAAACCTAGTCTTAAGAATTTTGAATAAAAGTTTAGCTTGACATATTTACAACTTGGACAAAAATATACCGATCTCCGAGTAATATTCAATGCTAAGCAGCTTTTGATTTTATTAATGATTTCATCAAAATCTAATAATAAAACCCGAAAAGAAAGACGTTTAATATTTTAACATTTAGCATGATAAAAGTTAAGTCTGGCTCTGTTGCAGTAGAATCGATCTAAGTTTCAAGCATTTTTAAATGGATTTAAGAACCAACAAATCTGGAATAACATTTTTTATTGCTCAATGGTTAGGATTCAGTGTTTTATATTTTTTATTCATGTCCAAAGACAGATGATTATTTTGTTGCTATTATTTCTACCGCAGCTGTACCTATTTACATATATACAGTGGCTACAAGCTAATTAAAAGCAGCGTCAAGCAAAAATTTCAATTGCCTGTCATGAACTCATTATTCATTATTTTTCAAAAATTCCAAAGACCCATGGCAGGTACATGTATTGACCACCGAAATGAATTTATGACCCTGACCTAACGGGAATTTCCAGTCCCGTTAGGTCGGGTTATGCAAAAAAACTACCTAATTTATGGTGCAAGCGTATTAAAAGCAGTTACATTATGTACAGTTAGGTTGCAAAAATCTGGGTTTTTCGCCTAAAGTTGAATATTTTCGGTAAGAATAGACCAATACTTCATAGTTAGTTTAGTTATTTTCTGCATCTCGAGTGGAACAAGCCTACAAGGACAATGGGCAAACGGACTAACATTGAGTAAAGGAAACTCATCCTGGAACACTTAAAAATTGGATATTCATATCGCCAAATAGCTAAAATGGTCAATCTAAACACCTCAACTGTATTCTACATCATTTGGAGTTTCGTCGACGAAAATCGGACAAAGGACAAGGGCGGAATGGCACCAAACCCGATTTTCACCGAGTAGGACGAGTCGGGGATCATCAAGATTTCAAGGGGAAATCTAAAGCTATCGGCTCAAAAACTGACTCAATAGGTGCAGGATGAAATAAGGAAAAAGTTCAGTATGGAAACTGTGCTCCAAGTTCTGCGCAACCATGACTTTAAGGCCCGAGTACCACAGAAAATGAAATTTGTAAAAGCAAAAAATAGATGGTCTAGGATGACGTTCGCCAAAATCCACTTGGGCAGGGATTTTGTGTTCTGGAACACAATCATATTTGAATATGAGTACAAGGTGAACATTTTTTGCCAGGACGGACGGAATTATGTGTGGCGATACTCCAATGCTGAGCTGAATCCCAAACACATAAAGGCAATAGTCACGCACGGCGGAAGAAATGTTTTGGTATGGGCATCTATCTCGGCAGCCGGTGTCGGAATTTTTGTGATAATTGAAACAACAATGGATAAATATGTGTACTTTGATATACTAAAAGAAAATTTACTCCAAAGTGCCGAGAAGCTAGGAATCCGACGTACTTTCCGGATCTACCTGGACACAGACCCCAAGCATAATTGCGGAATAGTACAGTCCTGGCTTAGATCGAACTGCCCCCACATGACAATTCCACCGGCCCAGTCTCCAGATTTAAATTTTCTTGAAAATTTGTGGGTTCTGCTGGAAAATAACATCCGGAATCACAAGATATCCAGCAAACAAGATCTCAAAAATGCTCTGCTGGAGGAGTGGAGCAAGATCAGCCCACAAACTACCAGGAAGCTGGTATCTTCAATGAAAAATAGGTTAAGCGAAGTTGTTAAGGCTGAAGGATATCATACTAAGTATTAACATCCTTATTTAAGCTTTTATACGCCAAATATTGAACTTTTTTAAGACTGCTTTTAATTGGCTTGCACATATTTTTGGATATGTTTTTAGTTTTTGTCTAATTTTAATTAATTAATTAATATTTTAATAAAAACTAAAGTTTCTTTTTGAAATGTGATATAACATTAAACAAAATGGCATTTAAACATTTTGAATTTGTTTCCTTGTTTAAACTTTATAGAACTTTAAATTTTTTGCTTGACGCTGCTTCTAATTAGCTTGTAATCACTGTATACATGTGTGTGTATGTATTTGTGTATGTATGTCACAAATTGTTTGCCTTACGTCATTTCCAATGTTGAGCATTCTGCTGATGCAGCCTCCGTAACTATTTTTTACTCCGCTGAGACGCGGGCATTTTTTATGAACGAATTTTATTGTCGTCTCTAGTATAGCTATTCTCAAAAGGTATATTTAGACTAACACGATTTACAAAATGTTAATATTTTTATTTTGTCATATGTATATTTATTTTTACTAGTATTTATTTTTAACAGTAACTAACACACTAACATTTATATAATTTATATACCTTAAATTCATTGAAATTGTGGAATATTCGTCATGCTGTCAGTATAGCACATAGACACAGAAAGTTTGTCAACGAAGGAAAATCTGATATTTTTTTGTTATTATTTTATTGTTGTGTATTGCATTTAATTTACTTGTCGAATGTTGTGGCTATCTCAAAACCATGTTTTTAACTTATTAATCTTAGGGTAGATTAAACTCTCGCTATATAGCAGAAAAGAGAGTGCAAATTTTATTACTATTTAAAGTATTTTTTCTAAAAATTTTTAGAAACGCATTTCTTAATTATAATAGATATTTCTGAGAAATAAAAAAATATAATATAAAAAATCAGCACCATATTTTTTGGATTATTGACATAGGGAAAGACTTTCTAATTTTAAGAAAATATGTTATATTTAGAATATATTTCTAAAAACCAGAAAAGCTTTAAAATATTTAGGACTACTTTCATTTCAAGTTCTTTCTCCTTTTTGTTTGTCAGTGTAGTCAATTTGTATTCTATGGCACCTGTTTTACGTCAAGGCTGCGTGTGACATGTTGCAACAAAAATCAATGTAAACAAAAATCAATGTCGAATCAGGTGAATTGTGCCACTCATGAATTTAAATTGTGGCAACTGCGGAGAGCCAAGCAATTAAAAGATTGACAACAAATATTGGTTACGAATATTTTCTCACTAATGCAAACAATATCAACATTAGTAAATGGATATACTTATTACCTATTAGAAAAGTGACTAGCCTGTTGCCTACTCGGCATTTTCGAGTGTCTCATCATGTTTTGAAATTGAATAGTGCTGCATCCACAGAATCTTAATTAGATTGTCGTGCCTCACATTGAACGTGTTATGTGTCGAGGTGTCTGTTTCAATTTCCATGGGCGCAATTCCAATGAAGGTCAATGCACCGCACACTTACTGAATAACAATTCGATAAGCTGTTTGCTTGTTTACACATTTGCTATATTATTCTAATTAATTGCTTTCACTTATATTTCAGATTAATCTCTTATCGGTTGTAAGTTGTAAGATGACGGGATCAGGTAAATATATTTTCAAAATAAATACGTCTTGTCATATAAATACATGTTTATTTACACGCATGTACCTAAGCAGCATCAATAGTCGAATTGACAAAGATAGATTGAAAATAATTTATATTATAACGAAATGGGTACAAAGAATGCATAGGTGTATAGTAATATCGTTTAAAATGTGTAGTTTACATAAGTAATTTCTTTATCTCATTCTGTAAAATATATTAAATATTAAATATATTAATGTACATTTCGTAATTCTTATCTAATACTTAGCTTATCTAAAAAGTTAATAAATGTACCTTTCCAATTTATAAATATAATTATTGCAAGTAATATCACTTTGTAGTATATTTAAAATCAAACAAAACAAGAAAGATCCGCTTAAACCTTAACAAATTTCAACCTATTTTTCCTATGTGACTTGACTGCAAAAATATACGAATATTGACGGATTTGTTTTTAAAGAAACACTAACACGGCTATATTGACTCGGCTATGGATCTGATTAAAAAAATATTTACTTAATTGGGTCGGATACGTAACATTCATTGCTTTATAAACTTCACAAGGGAGTAAAAATTAGACTGTGCTGAAAAATTGTTACTTACAATCTAGTAATACTCTTTTAGCAGTAACAGCTTTTCCAAAGAATTTTTGCAGAAATATAAACAATCAAAAAAGCTTTTCATTAAATATTGAAAATATATTTTATATTTTGTAAAAAAAGTATTTTTATTGGTATCCCTAAAGTATGCTACACAAATTTAAAATGCAATGATTGATCAGGCCTGGTGAAGTAGGTACGAAGTCCCCATACACCTGCCCACACTTTGTTGCATAAACATTTACATCATCATCATTAATTATTTATCTCAACTTTTGCAGTTCACGATCCGAAATGGAATCTCGAGCGGCGAGAATCATCCGGCCATTTGGTGTGGTGTAAGGACTCACCATCATCCAAGGTACGATTTCGATTCGACGTGGAGGTTTTGGAGTTTGAAAAGCATCCGAACGAGGAACTGGATCACAAAGCAGACAACATATCAGTCACAAATCTGTCATCGACATTAGCCCTCTGTGCCACATGCGTAGCCGTTGTTGCTGCGTCTGTTTTCCTGCCCTGGTATCTCATGGAAAAGGCCGGCTCGCTGTGAGAGCTGTATATATTCTATATATATATATATGTATGTGTTTAAGAATGTACATTGTATATCACTTAAAGGTATTAAGATAGTTTATGTATATAGACATGAGTAGATTTAATTATTACACAATGTATAAATGTAAATGTAAATAATGCATACATGTTAAATACGCGTAATTCGAAGGCATTAAGTGCAGATGAAAACAGACTGTTTGCAAAGAAATGATTTCATCTCTGAACAATAAAGATATTAAAAACAACAAAATTAAAAAAAAATTAAAGTGTGAGTGTTTTTTTTAACATTTAAATGGCGAATTATTATAATAAACACTTGGCCAAAAGGTTAACGGTAATGTTTTGATTTAACAAATGAGCTTTTTTAATGTTACTTTTTTATTATTTATATTTGTTAAGTAACAAAAATAAGCTGCCTTGTTAAAAAAAAAATTACAAGAAAAAACGGTTTTTTTTCTGGACTCAGAAGTTTACATAAGCCTTAGTCAAATTTCCGACATCTCAATTTTACTCTAAATGTAAAAAGTCGACCCATTGTCCATAAAAATAAAATAATAATATAGTAGTTTGATCTTAACGATTTTTCATAATTCTTATTTCTTCATAAATTCTTATTTTTGGCAATACTGAAGATCTCAGATTTTAAATCGCTTTTTTATTTGCCATATTTCCGAAGCACACCTTTATTTTCCAACAAAAACAAACTCTCATTTGTATTAAAAAAAAGTCAATTTCAATTTACTTAAGGTTTTCGTGTTCAAAATAATTTCCGGGATACCGGATTCAGGTTACAAAAAACCAGTTCGCTTGTGACATATGATTAAAAATTGTGATTGATTGTTGCTTTGCAAGCTATATCATATAGTGATTCAGTGATAATTTGATTAATTCTATAAAACACGTAACATCTGAGTTTAGTCCGGATATCTTGGCAAAGAAAAAAGCTGTTCATACAAATGCTCATATATCGATCAATCGTTGCAATATCTATAAGATGTAGCTACCCAATTTTCTCAAATTTGAAAGCCCAGTTCACATAGCAATACTCTTGGTTAGTGACGTTGATCAGGAATATATATATTTTATTGCATCGATGCGTTACAAATTTCACGACTAAATGACGATGGAATGGAGATTTACCCTCTGTAATGATAAACTCAGAAATGGATTTTTATTAAATATAGAAAAATAAGTCTAATTTCTCTTAGATGGAAGAATTCTAATATTAGCATTTTGATAATTTTATTAATTATTGTACAGTACTATTTTAAGGTATTCAGAATAAGAATTCAGCAACTAAAATCGAAAAGGAAGTTGAGAGAGTAAATTTCTTTACTTTTTTTTATAAGAATAAAGTTTTGCATATCATCTGTTTAGAAATGCATTTCTTAATAAATGAAAATATGTCCTTATGTCGATTCAGGGAAACCGTTCTACTTTTAAGAAAATTGTGTCCTTATATTTTAAAACTATAGCAAAAGCCAAAAACAAACGATATAATTTGTATGCCGACTATCTAAAGTTCTGTGATATTTTGTTTCTAAAGTTCTATTAATCGTTTAACATGTCTTCAAATTAAATGTAGTTCTTACATAAATGTTTCTGGGTAAATTTTATTTAATAATAAATAAGCTATAAAAGTTGTTCTACAAAATGTTATTCAATCGTTACCAACAAAATTTTTTCGCTTGTAGCCAAAGAACCAAAGCCAAAGACCGTCTCAAAATTGTTTTATAAATATGGGTAAATCTATTTAGGTGTTATAAAAACAACGAAAAACATGCAGACATTATAAATATACTCATCATTGACAATAGACAGTAGCAGATTCAGTCGCTCCTACCAGGAAGTGGAACAGTAGATGTAGATGTGAAACACCGACATTCATATATATCCTAAGGGTAAGTGGACCATGTTGAAACGCCCTCAACTCACGCTGCGGCAGTGGAAGGTGGAATTTGTGAAGAATGCCCAGCGGGACCACAGCATCCCCAGCGTTATTTGGTGGTGGATGATTCATTAGGGACTCGTTATTAGATTTCCTCCATTTTATGGGCACGCTAAAAGGTACATGGACATCTAATTAAATTTCCTGCCCTCAACTCATTGGGCATTGGTGACTAAAATGGCGGAACGGCACGTAGTAAACAAGTTTAATGAGCATCCCTCAGCCACCAACCCTCAGTTTGACAGTCTTTATGGAAGCACTAAAAAAGAATCCCTCAGATTTCGATATTGCAATTCCATTTAAGCAGTGTTTGGCTTTAAGAAACGCGTACATTTTGCATTACCAAGTCAATGTTCTACTTCCTTACAAATTTTTCTCGGTTTGAGAAATATTTTGCAAATATATAAAAAAAATATATATTCTAAAAATTAGATAGGATTGCCCCAAATCAGCAATCCCAAAAATATAATGATTTTAAACTCTGATTCCGGAAGTATATGGTACTGGTAGGCACCCTTAAGAATCGATAACATTATTTTAACAATACCGCTTATCTTTCACAATTTGTATGGTGAGTCACTAAAAGTTGGATAATATCTTACTGGTAACTCCCCTAAGATATCGATCAAATATTAGATAGGCGAAATCTAATTCTCAGGCATAGCATAAATATATTATAAGTTGCTTATATTTATTCCGATTTTTTAAAACCCTCTATCGCTTATAGCCGGTGACAAATCGAATGTAGTGGATTATTTAACTTCTAATGTTGTTCGATGGATGTCGAAATTAATTAATATTTTTCTTGGCATCTCGTGCAACTTGTCAGATTCAAAATATGGCAACCTTACACACACTCTACCAATAGTAGTCAGTATAGATAGAAGGTTTATTTTTCTTCAGCTTTCAATCTCTAAAAATGTAATCTTCCGTTGTTGTTTAACCGTAGATATCTTATCAGTGTTATCTTCCCACATAAGTTAATATTATTATATAATTACATAGATTCTTCTTCTCTCTTAGGTCGTCTTAACTTTTCTGTTCCTAGTAGATCCACCAGCAACTTTCCCTTTTTATGCACAACTCTGTTATCGTTATTTATCAATCGTACAAATACTTACAGTGTCACATATTCTTTGCTAAACTTTCTTTTTAAATTAATTTTCAATTTTAACGCATCTCCTAGTGTTAATCTGCTAATAGCTATTATTTTCAAATATTTTATTATACAAATTTTTGTTACAATCCACAATAAATTCTATTTTAACAAAGTCAACGAAAAAAGAAAGAAAAAGAAATTGAAATTCCACAAGATTTGACAAACATATTTTATAAGAAATCTTTTGTAATATTTTATTTTAATATTTCATATAATTTTTTACATTTTAGATTTTAATTTAATTTAAAAAAATATATATAACTTTACTTAATTTTATTTGTAATTTTCTAAATTTCTTTTTACAATTTTTACTTTTTTTTTGTATTGTAAGTTAATAATTGTGTGTTCTTAAAAAAAACCCATACAAATAAATATTTATCGTTCTTATAAGCTCCGAGAATGTTTATTTTAAATTAGTTATCTCTGTTATATTCTGGTAGATCGACAACCTCAAGAAGGCAGACATGCCTTATGGGGCAGAGATGTCATAATCAGCATGCTAAACAGACACACGCTCTCTTTTATGATACCGTTTTAGACACAAGGACAATAAGATAAGAATCTAGCCATGTTTTGAGACACCTTAACCAGTTTTGCATTATAGATTATGGTGTTTTAGATTACTTTTGCTATCTACACACGAAACTGTGTCTAATTTGAAGGATTTTATAACTAAGCAGTATTTGAGGGCTTCACATACATCACAAATATTTTACTAATTTGAAACTAAAAAGGATTTCACGTGTTCTCAGGTTTATTCAATTTCCTCAATACACAAAACAGACGCCAGCTATTTTCCAGGATTTCTTTTTAATATTTACAAAGTATTTTTGAAAAGAAAGTTATATCTTTAGGGCCATTTACTAACAGAGACATGGACGATAAATGTGTTTGCATGTCTACGTCTACGTCTACGTCAAACTACCACAATTGATTTTCACGGCCGCCGTGCAAGCCAAGTCAATTGTGATAAGCGCTCTGTTTCAAGCCGTTTTGGCTTTTACCGTTTGCCATATGCCGGGCAGGTGACGCAGGTGGAGATGACAGGCGGCAGAGGAATACCACCGTTCACCATTCGGGGCTGAGAGCCGAAACACGAGAGCGATAACAGAACAACTGAGATAAGATGCTTACTTTAGCTGGGTTCGCTTTTATGAGCAATTTTCTGTGCTCGCCTATCTGCTGCTGCCGCTGCTGCCGCTGCTGCTGCTGCTGCTGCTGCTGCTGCACTCAAAGTTGGCGTTCTTTATTTGTATTATTTCTTTATATCTATATGATCGCTCTGCTCCCCATAAACATAACCAGTACCAGTTGATGTGAATCAGTTTGTTGTTTGCGCACGTCAAGAGCGCACGAAGGCATCGGCATTCCACGTTCCTCGTTCCACGTTCCACGTTCGACACTTGACATAGAAACAGAACAATAACAACAACAAACACAACAACAACAATAACAAGTGACGTAGATATAGAAAACGACGGAGAAGGCGCAAGTGAGGGAAGTGCATTGAGTTCGACTGTGCTCCGATCTCGAGCGAGGCGCACTTGTTGTGAAACTTATTCATTTGTGTTTAGTCAAGATCCGTTGATCCGTTGAGCTGGTCTCGTGGGCGATCACAAACAGCTGATTGAAAAAAAAAGTTACGGCGATTGTTGACAATCTTGAAACATATTGGAATAACAAAAACAAACAAACACACACACACACACATAGAACCAGTTTTGATATTGTCTAATTGTGAGTTTCACGAAGGTCGCAGCAGGCAACGTAAATGTAAATAATATTTACTCGATATTTTTACAGTAAAAACTTCGTTATAATGGCTAAAATGCCGGAGACAACAATGGCCGACCTGAGTCTGGCTGATAAGGTAACAAATCAAATGTTTGTCTATTTTATACTATATACCGCTAAGTTCACTCTAATATAACCAAGTGTGGAAACAGTCACGACTTTTATTATTCAGGGCAAAGGCACGTGACATTTTGGCAAATACAAAGCTGAATAAAGTTCTCACAAGCTGTGCAAAGCAGATATGAAGCAGAAGCTTTGCTAATTTACGGTTTGCTCGCCTGCGTATTCACTTACACTCAAAAAAAAAGTCGACCTGAAATTTAGAAAATCGCCATAGCTTGGCGCAAAGTGTAGTTAAGATTATTATTTAAAAATTAAATTTCTTTCTCTTCTTAAATTAAACTTGGATTTTTTCTAAATTTTAGAAACAAATGTAAAATTTCTGGTATATTATAATTATTAAAGATAGCTTATAGTATTTACATAATTTGTTGTATACAATTTAAATAAGCTTACAAATACAAACTTAAGCTAAACAGAGGAAGTAAATTTCATTATTTGTTGTTTGTTAGAAATATATTTGCTTCTATTCGAAAATATTTCTAAAAAAAATTGAAAAAAAAAAAATAAATTTCAGTAAATAAATAAATTTAGTTTTTAGTTTTAGTTTTTTTTTTTTAGTTTTTCTTATAAAATGACTTTTCATAAATCTAGAAAAACTTTCCAGTTGTCAGGGCGATTATTGTTCCCAGTGTATATTTAGCTACGTGGTCGCATTTAGGTGTAGGCATACATATGTACATATATAGAAATGTATTTGAATTTGTTTACAGAAGTGGGCTATCGAAATGTACACAAGAGTTAGCAGATGGGTGTACACAAATGCATAAAATACAAATTTGCCGATTTAATTAATTAGATATTGGCATGTGATTCGACAAATGTATATATGGGGATGCGATTATCAATTCGTCTTACGGATCGCTTTAAGAGCGTCAATTGGCTCAACAAATTAGCGCCGCTAAACTAACTAATTCCAATTATCATCTTCGACGGTTGTAAAAATCGAGACCGGTTTGTGTGTGAAACTATTTAAGGTATAAAATAATTTATTGCAAGCTCTATTAATTGAAAATTTAATTTACTGCAACTAATGTTTTGAAGCTTAAACCAGCGTTTCAAATCGCATTTTCGAGAGAATTTATGAGCACTTATGTTCGAAAATTTGAATCATTCAGAATGATGGAAATGGCTCTTAAGAAAACAAATATTAAATAATAAAAAAAGAAATTTGCTCAATTTTGGTAATTTTTTGCATAAATGGTATCTGATTAATCAGCCGACTGGGAAGTAATCATTTATTAATTTAACTTTTTGATTTGTACAGGAGTACTTATACTTATCAAATTTGGATTAGCTCCAACTGATTACTTGGATTATTCGTATTAGTAATAAACTAGTGATTGCAATGCGTGATAATTATATTGACCAACATTTTAAACTGATTATTTTTTGTTATTTCCCAACCACAGACTGCGGTAAGGAAATCAAGCGTGATTGCTCGGCGATTTTCCGACGTTTCCACATGCTCCTTTAGTTCGGGTAAGTAAGGATCGCAACAGAGGCCAAGTGTAATTTACTTAACTGTATTTTTTGTTTATCAATTGCAGCATGTTTCACAGGAACCTCCGAGGAGGACGATGTCTCGCCCAAGGATGTGAAGCAGGTCAACACACAGGGAAGCAATGATTTTTGCGTTAAGAATATTCACAAGGCCGGCTTCGGACGGCGGGAAATTGCAATTGCGGAGCAGGAGATGCCGGGCATTATGACGTTGCGCAATCGTGCCGCAGATGATAAGCCGCTGTTGAACGCCAAAATTGTGGGTTGCACCCACATCAATGCGCAGACGGCGGTTCTCATTGAGACCCTGGTGAAAATGGGTGCTTCCATCCGCTGGGCATCCTGCAACATCTTCTCCACGCAGAACGCGGTGGCTGCTGCTCTGGCCGAGGCTGGGGTGCCGATCTTTGCGTGGCGCGGCGAGACCGAGGAGGAGTTTTGGTGGTGCCTGGACAAGTGCATAAACAGCGACGGCTGGCAACCCAATCTGATATTGGATGATGGCGGCGATGCTACCCATCTAATGCTAAAGAAATATCCGGACTACTTTAAATCGATCAAGGGCATTGTCGAGGAGAGTTTGACAGGTGTTCACCGGCTCTATCAGGCGCGTATCAAAAGTGCATCTCCCAATTTGGCAATTTTTCTAATCGAACCCATTTTTCCGTGCAGATGTCGAAGGCGGGGAAACTTACTGTGCCGGCAATAAATGTGAATGACTCGGTGACGAAAAATAAGTTTGATACCTACTACACAGGTCGCGACTCCATCCTGGACAGGTATATACATAAAAAAAACTATCTATATTATTAGAAAACTTTAATGTTTTGCACTAGTCTGAAGCGAACCACGGACATCATGTTTGGCGGAAAGCAGGTTGTGGTCTGTGGCTACGGAGACGTTGGCAAGGGTTGCGCCGAGGCGCTGCGCGGCCAGGGTTGCATCGTTTACATAACAGAGGTGGATCCGATCTGCGCACTTCAGGCGGCGATGAACGGATTCCGAGTGGTGCGCCTGGCGGAGGTCATTCGCACCGTGGATGTGGTGGTAAGTGCCACGGGCAACAAGCATGTCGTCACTCGTGACCACATGAATCGCATGAAGAACGGCTGCATCGTCTGCAACATGGGGCATGCCATCTCCGAGATCGATGTGAGCAGCCTGCACACACCGGAGATGACTTGGCAGCGTGTACGCTCCCAAGTCGATCATATTATTTGGCCAGACGGCAAAATGATCATCCTGCTGGCCGAGGGACGTCTGGTGAATCTGTCCTGCTCCACCGTCTCATCCTTTGTCGTCTCCGTGGCCTCTTCGACGCAGGCACTGGCGCTCATCGAGCTCTACTCATCGCCAGGGCGATACAAGTCCGATGTGTATCTGCTACCAAAGAAGATGGGTGAGTCAATCAAATTCGATTAAAAGTATCTTTTCATTTGATTATCGATATAAACAGATGAGTACGTGGCCGGCTTGCATTTGTCGTCGTTTGATGCCAAACTGACCGAGCTGACCTCAGCTCAGTCCAAATTCCTGGGTTTGAACAAGGCTGGGCCTTTCAAAGCAAACTATTACAGGTGAATATCTCTTTTAGACCTAATCAGTGATTGATAGCAGTTTCGATATCAGCTTCCATAGCATAGATTGTAGCAGCTCTCGTTGCAGCTACGCTTTTGTTTTTTTGTTATTGATACAACTAAATAGATGCTCTTTGTAGTCATTTCTGAAGGATTTGTTTTTTGCCTTTCTACCACTTTTGCTCTTGTTAATAACAAAGCCGAGCAGAGCGAAAGCGCATTTTATTCAGTTGTATGCTATTGCTCTGTTAATGCTCTGTTAAAGTTCGTAGCAGTAGCAACAGCAGGGCAATATTTTTATTGCTCTTGCTGCTACGGAGCAAAATACACAAAATCTAAACACTAACAGTAAAAAGAAGACAGAAAGAGAGAGAGAGAGAGATAGAGATGAGTTTTGTTGGATAGTAAATATTTTATATGTTTAGTTCACGGAAAAACTGCTATTAGATAATTCAAAACTTTTAGATATACTAAATATAGTATCAAGTATCAAATATTTGTTCATTATTTAAAGAGTCTTCGAAAAAATGCATTGAATTCTTTGAAAGTTATAAGGTATATTTTAATTATTTATTAAATTCTTTTATTTAATGCAACTTATTTTATTGAACCACTTTTTATTTTTATTTTTTTTATAGATATTGATATATGTTTGGCGCACTCTTGTTTTTTGTTAAACATCGGCTTAAAAACAAATACGCATTCATATGTGTTTTTTATGTTATTTTGTTGTATTAATTCATTTATTCATTCTTGACCTGGTGTCTTTAGTAATAAGTAATGTAGTTTATTATTTGTTGTGTTATAATTCCATAAATTAAATAAAGAAACACATAAAACAAAATCATACATGGTTTAAACAGCAAAATTAGTATTATGTTGTACATACGCATATATATTCTTGATAATTTCAACAGCAGAGTCGATATAACCTAGTCCGTCTGACTATCAATTCTCAAAATCTTGTTCCAAAGTGAAAAAACCGATTGCTTTTCCACGACTCTGAATAATGTTTATATGTTTAATTAAAATTTAAACGTCGAACTAATGTATCTTATGGTTTCTATAGACATCATTCCGTTATGTATACAATTGTATAACTACGTTGATATGAATCTTAAGGCTGCCGAATAAATTGATTTTTAAAATAAATTATTTTCGGATTGGCACCATACAACTTGAGTTTCAGAGCGGGCAGTTATTGACAGGCATAAAACTGAAGTTGGTTTGAGCGCTTGCTAATTTGAAAGTTCTAGTCTGTAAAATAAACCATAGGTGGCGTTTTGCAACACTTTTTGTGTCGGGCTTATATAAATATTTATATATACAATATTTTATATTTGAGTCCAAAAACTGACAATCATAATAATAATCGAATCAAATAATATCAGAAAAGGTGTTTGAAATTGTTTGTACATATTCTGCACCGTGTTTTCCAACTGTTTTCAGCTTTTATAAAAAAAGGATTCAACAATTTTTGTTGTCGGCAATGTTTAATTAAATAGTTTTTATTAGTTTTGATCAGGCAATGTGTGTTCATCTTTCGGAGCTTAGTCTAGCCAGAGATTACATTTAAATGGCTTAAAGAGCTCGACCACAAGTTCCAAGCACTCGGCAGTGACAGTGCAGAATTATCAAGGCTCTTTTATTGAGGGCATTGATATTCATGATGCTGCTTTTTAATTTCATAGTTTGCTTTTAACACTTCCTGCTAACTAATGTTTATTTATTTGATGTTATTTTTTGTTTGTCAAAGCTATGTAATGGTTTAAGTTAATGAGACATAAACTTGTATTCTAAGTCGACATGCTAATTTTATCTATAATCAAATCAATGTTTCGCTTTGCATATTTTTAAAAGATTGAAATACTTGATTTTCCATTACCAAGGAATAGCAAGGACGCAAGCTTGCGAAAATCATGAGAAATATTTAGTTGTTATTTTACCCCCTTGATGGAATAATTACGCAAATTAGACTTCAATGTCCGTTTATACATAAATAAATAGTCTGATTTTCCTTGTTGTTTTCATAATCTTATCAGCTTCAAATAAGGTAAGTGAGTGTTTTTAAATCTGTATAGCAAATACAGTATAGCAAATATTAAATATATATGTAATATGTACTTTATGTACATAATATAATATGTACTTTTCGACTTATTATTTTATTAATCAAATATTTGTATAAATAATATTATTTTAAGCAAACTCTGCGCCAGATTTACGAGGTATGTCCTCTAATTTGAAGTCTCTAGCACATATAGTTTTTGAGATCCGCGTGTTCAAACAGACAGACGGACGGATGGACAGACTGACATGACTATATGGGCTCGGCTTTTGATCCTGATCAAGAATATATATACTTTATGGGACCGCAGATGCTTTCTTGTGCCTGTTACAAAACCATTATACCCTTTTTACCAATCCATTTAGGGTATAACAATTTAGTATTATCAGCGAATCCTTGATACTCTGTATTTCTGCAGTAACTTGTCTTAACCGTCGATCCTCCATTGTATTCATTAAGGACAGTAGAATCTGTCTAGTCTGATTTCGATGACAATAGAACAGTCTGTGCTTAACTTCTTAAGAAAAACTGAAATTACTTTTAGTAAGATTCTGTTCTGATTTAAATTAATATTACAATTAGTATCTGCGCTTTGTGGATTTTATTTTTCTCAATTTACTCAATAATCCTGTCTGTTATAATTATGTTTTAATGAACGTTACATTTTTTTGCTTTTCCGTTGTCAAAAAGTAATTTTACTGCTCCTTCGCAAGCTTCATCAGGATTCTTACGAAATATTAAAAAGTTTTCTCAACCAAAGGAAAATCTAGATACAAATTTGTACGGCTCATCGCTGGATTATTTTTTCTTTTGATCCTTTCTTCTTCATAATGCCGTTGTCTTGCCCGATTCATATTCTTGGATGGATATAGGCTTTATTTCAATGGATCAAACTGTTCACATGGCTCCACATCCTAAGGCATAATCAATTATTATTGGCTCTCATAGTAATTACGTTAATATACCAGTTAGTCAGCTTTGAGACAGGTCAAAAAGCTTTTCGGCCATTGCCTGCTAGGCTAGGGGTCGAATTCGCTGTGGATGTAGGAGTTGTCCCAGTATGATACCATTCCCAAGATTAGTTTCTGATCAGTGCGCGGGCCAATCAGCGGGTTCATCTGCATCACGAAGGTAATCAGCCAGGCGATCCAGCAGCAGACCGCCGTCAGAAGGACGCAACATCGTATCAGACTTCGCTCCTCAAAAAATAAGGCAATCAGCCAACCAGCAATGGCAAAAACAATCCAGAAGGTGGTGAAAATTGAAAGGGAAATGTATTTGTTCATGTTTCAAACGAATCTCCAGTGTGAAAAATGACAAGTTTTCCCATCGTGATCGGATACTTTAGTCTTAATTCAAATGATTATTTTTTTTTTTGGTTTTCGCTTAAAACTTTTTGATGGACAAACCCAATTTGGATGCTCGGATCGTAAACTTTTATGATTGCGAACATTTTGCTCATTTTATTGCTGGCCGCGGAGGCTGCAGTCCTGCACTGAAGAGTAAAAGTTATAAAAATGAAAATTGTATACATTTTCCCGAGTGCCAGCATCAATAAAACTGCTGTCGATACGAGTACTCGTATGTGCACCCTCCATTCCACCATTTCCACCCGCTCCAACATGCATCCTGACTAAGCACAAAATCCCTTTGCGCTCTACGGGACCGCCTGAGGGCACCGAGCAGACGTTCAATATGTGCTGGACCGTTGTGCCATGTGTTGTGTCCTGATGATGCCATAAGTGCCTAGGCGCGCCTCGTAAAATGGCGGCTGCGCCTTGAACACCACGGAGTCAGGGGGCTGAGTGGGTTGGGGGCGGGGGAGCGGCTGTAATCGAGTTTTCCCAAAGTAGCAATAAATGTTTATGGCGACATCGAATTTTTCATTTTCTCGCCATAAGTATCACAACGGCCGGTGCCGATTCCACCACCAAAGAAAATATTATGGTGGTGCTGGTGCTGGTGGTGGTGGTGGTTGTGGTGTGGAGTGCTTGCTGCGGCCATCTTGAATGCCATTTTGGTTGAAACCGACAAAACGGTAAAATCAAATAGTGGCCTGCTCTGCTCCTTGCAACAGTTATTATTACGCACCACATCGATTTTAAAATCGCTTGTAGCATTAATACCATCGTAGTCCAATCGCATGTTATAAATCACGGCCCTCATGCACTCAGAAAAAAAATTGAATTTTCGCCATACTTTCAGAAACAACATATTTTCTTTTCTCTATTTTTTAAAATTTAGAAAAAATATATATAGTTTAGTGGTTGTATTTTTTTTATTTGAATAACAACCCACTTCTAAAAATAACATTTTTAAAAAATAAAATAGAACACACCTTATTTTTTGGGATTATCGATTTAAGCAAGTCTGTCTCATTTTTAGACTTTTGTCTTTCTTGTTTTTACAAATTATTTCAAAGACCAGAAGATCTGTTTTGTTTTCAGGGCGAGGTTGACTTTTGTGCTATGTTTTTTTTCTGAGTGTGCCAAAGTCGACAACGGCGCATGTTTGCTGAGTCGCAAGCAAATGCAAATCAGGCGTGAAGTGTGATTTCGCCTTTGAACATTGCCTTTGCCGGCGGCAAGAAGATACGAACTTGTTCGCTCCCGATTCTAGGGCAAAATAGCAACTCGCTATCTGTTCCGGTGTGTTTCGACATTTGCTTAGCAGCCCAGAGTCACAATATTTAACAACCAACGGGTCAGATTGATATGTGGTTAGTTGCAGAAACTGCGTGACGGATCAGAGGCTTCTCAGGTCAGGTGCCGCGTTCGCTACAATTCCAAAGAAACTTTTTTTTAGCACATCAGTTCTTATTCTATTATCTTCCAGTTAACAAAATATATAAGCAGATCGAACCTGTACAGATGCTTGGCAATGGAGAAAAGTCTAGTAGACATTCAGATGCACATAGGCCCAACTCGCTGAAGATCTGCATCAATGGGATCAAGTCTCACCAACGGTTTGACACACGACTCGTGTTTGCATCTCAGTATAACCATGTTCACTACCTGGACAAGAAACTTACTTGGTCCAAAACACAGGCTGAAACTCAACTGGTGGATGGGACAAAGCTGATCCATATGCTTGTGATGTGCTCCAACTTAAGTGAGTAATCAAATTCTACACGCCGACCTCAGCACATTGGGCGACGTTTAAGAAGGTTGATCAATGTGTCCAGCACAAATACCTATTGAAAACATAAATTAAAAATAATTTTGTTACATTTTGTGAAACAACGACACTTTAAAGTTGGACAAGCATTATAAAATATCAGATTTAGGCTAACGCTACTCTCCGGTCTGCTTAAAGGACATCATAGACTAAGAAGTCACCTAACTAAACTAGGTATTTATAGCAGCTATTTTTGCAGGTTTTGTAAAATCGAGGAGGAAATCTCAATGCACATCCTAGCAGAATGTGTCCCTCCAGCCAGGAGAAGATACAGCATCCTAGATATACATGTTATGAGATCCAAGGACATAAAAGCCCTCAACCCAAAAAAGATTCTAGCAGTACCGGAATCCCAATTTATATTATTATATTATAAAATATTACGAAATTCTTCGATTGTTCTCAAGGATGTGCAGAACATTTCTTACTCAAAAATATTCAACAATTCTCTATTTTTACAAGAATATGTAATAAATATTATTTACAATGTGAATACCAAAATTTGGCTATTAATTTCTCGTAATCTGGTTTATGTATAGCAATAGCGGTCTGTCGATAAAATAAAATAAACAAGTAAGAACGCTGTAGTCGAGTGAGCTCGACTACCATATACCCTGAACCAAGCTTTAAATGCATTATAGGTTTATCGTTTTTGGGGGGTGGAGTGGGCGTGGCCCGATCTTAGTAATATACCTTCTAAGTTTGATAACTGTAGCTCTTGAATTGCGGGAGATACAGGCATTTATCGTTTTTTGTGGGCGGGAGTGGGCGTGGCCCAAAATATTTTGGAGTTCGATCTTAGTAATATACCTTCTAAGTTTGGTAACTGTAGCTCTTAAATTGCGGGAGATACAGGCATTTTTCGTTTTTTGTGGGCGGGAGTGGGCGTGGTCCAAAATTTTTTTTCCACATTTATGAAGGGTGTTACTAGCAATATACCTTTAAAATTTGGTGACTTAAGTTTTCAAATTGCGCAAGATATATGGGTTTATCGATTTACACCAACAGGTGGATCGGTTTAGGTAGACGTGGCCATCCAATTTTTTTATCGATCTTTGGGGGAGTTACCAGTAACATACCTGCAAAATTTTGTGACTCTAGCTTGCAAATTAGGGCAGATATGCGCATTTTAAATTTCTAGGGACGAAGTTCCTGGGGGCGGCGGATGTGGGCGTGGTCCAAAAATTGGTATGCCAATCTTTGGAGGAGGTTACCAGCAAATTGCATTCCAAGTTTTGTTACTCTATCTTTAAAATGTTCGGAGATATAGGGAGCTATCGATTTACAATCGGAATTGTCGATTATAGGCGCAGGTGTGGGCGTGGCACAACAAATTTGTTATCGGTTCTTAAGGGCGACTACCAGTAATATACCTACCAAATTTGAAGTTCCCTACTCAAAAACTGCGGAAGATATAGCCATTTGAAAATTTTAGGGGCGGGGGTGATGGGGGCGTCGGAGGTGGGCGTGGCACATGCCGATCTTTCAAGGACCTCGCCAACAACCTACCAACCAAAATTGGTGACTGTATCCATTAAATTGTGAGAGATATGTGGAATTTACTGCTATCAGAAATCTAAATGTATCGATAATTCAGAAACTGAGGCAGTTATCGATAAAATATTCGAACTTGATCTGCGCCTGGTATACGAGATCTTATATTCTAAATTGGAAGTCTGTAGCTCTTATAGTCTCTGAGATCCGCGTGTTCATACAGACGGACAGACAGACAGACGGACAGACGGACAGACAGACGGACAGGGCTAGATCGACTCGGCTATTGATCCTGATCAAGAATATATATACTTTATGGGGTCGGAGATGCTTCCTTCTGCCTGTTACATACATTTGCACAAAACCATTATACCCTTTTTACCCATTTTTAATGGGTTCAGGGTATAAAAATCGTACGTACAGTGATTTTTTATTTTTAAGAAAAATTAACATTTAAGGGTTTAGTATTAATTAATCGTTTTTGACAAACCAAAGCAATTAAATAAACTTTACATCGAAAACAAATTAAATCTCTGGCATTCTTGGTTGGGGAACAGTTTGGGAACCGTTTTCAAGTGGAAAGAAGTCAGTAAGGCATTAATGACTAGATCGACGACACTGATCTGTAATTTTCTTTATGAGATCGAAGATTCACAGCGAAATGACTCAGTCAAACGCATGACACTGAAAAAGTTCTCAATTCAATTAGCCGAAATTTTGACAAAACAACAAGTTTAAGGATCACTTAATTATACTTTTATATGTATATAAGCAATGATAAATTGTATTATTAGGTAAAATTTTTATAAATTGTATTATTAAGTAAAATTTAATTTTTCCGAAGATTAAAATAAACGCACTGAACCTATTGGCCCCAAATTATTTGTCGATCGATAAATAAAATTTAAATAAAATTTGTATGTAAAAAAATTCAAATTTTAAAAATATATTTTTTTTTTTGTTTAGAAATAAATAAAATAATGCACTATTAAAAGAGGAATAAATATAACTCTACAAATAATCATTAGCTATTGCGCAATAAATAAATGCATATTTTAATTCACAACTCAGGCCCAAAAACTAAAAATATTGAATTGAATATCGAGGGTAAAAAAAAGGGATAGAATTTTACTGATGTTTTTGCACACATTCGTAACTCTTTGGGAACTCCTGGAAAAAGTCCGTCCCACTGCGGCTGGGTCTCTATTCCCACAAAGAACATGTCGCAGCGAAGACAAGTGAAATAAGCACCAACGTTCCCTGCTCGACCCACGAAACCTTAAAAATTTTCGACTCAGCGGCATAGGATTTGAGGCCTCTGCTTGGTGGTAAAAACATAGGTAAATTATTGATATATATTTCAATTACAGCAGTCAAAATAACGGTATCAAATTTTAAGTTCTGTTCTCTCTGGTTGTTTTTTTTTCCTGTGACAAATAGCAATGTAATCCGCCTGGTGACCTCGAAAATTTGGATTAGTGGTTTGAAATGGAGCCAGCACGCGTTGTTTGCCCTCTCAATTAGCGGGTTTGACACCATTTAAGGAAGTGACCGCCGCAAACAACTCAGTCGCAGAAACACAACACATCTCGCAAGCAAATAGCGGCTCAGCAATCGAGTTGCTTTTCTGCTGCTTTTGAAGGCGTACCTTGGCCGTGTCTCAATGTGGATATAACACCCAACACGAAAAAAAAAGCAGTCAGTGTATTCATTGTATTCAATTGTATCACTAAGCAGACAATACACTGAGGCCTCAAATCGACAAAAAAGTGCATCAGGTTTTTTTCAGAGTCTCTGGGTCGCATTTGTACACATTCTTAACCCACTTGCTCCTTTAGTTGTAGTTTGATATCTGTTATTTCTGTAGCTTCTGGGAAGATCGAACTGTAGAAATGTTGTTTTATTAAAAGATGACTGACATTATTTATTGTATTTTTATTTTATTTGGTACTATGTGATTGAGAAATTATTTCTATACTTATAGCTATAGCTATACTTTGTAATCTTTGTAATATATATAGTATTAATAACATAGATCGATTTGTAAATGTACAGTAAAATTTAGATGGTTAGTAAAATTCAAATGATCTCCTCTTAGGTGTGATTTCGGAGAGTATCCGTATTTCATTTACTGTTTCCATTTACGCACTATATGGATGGTAAACATTCCCGATAAGCGTTAACAGTCAGTAAGCATTTCAACATAAAAACCCGGCGCTCAAATCAAGTTAGTTGCCGAGAATTGACTCACACTGAAAAAACATAAATTTTCGAAACCAACTTCTTGCGTTAATCTTAAACGGTAATTTAACCAAAATAAATACAGAAGGATAAACATAGTTAAGTCAGGTTACGGAACAGGTTTTGGTACTTCAAGAGACAATTACATTTGAATGTAAGAATATTTGAATATCGAAGAGTTGTCTATTAACTTGGGATTTGTGACCTGCTTTTATTCAAATTTGTCCTAATTTGTCGTTTTGGGAACCTTTATTCAACTTAGCCACACTAGTAAAAGATCTAATTGGGTTTAGGAATCAGGTTGGTTATGGTTATAAAGGTGTCACAGCTGTTCCAACTCCATTTACTCAATTCAAATGAATTAATTTTGATCACGGATTTCGCTTCACTCTATTATTTTTTGATGATAGGCAATAATCTGGTCTACAATTCGGAGGAAGACTTAATCAAGCCTAAGTCGTTGACGTTAGATTCAATTAACTTCTTAGTGAAATTTTTTGAATATCTCAATATATATGCATATTATTTGACAGATTTATGTCGTTTAAAAATCTGGTTATTTTATACTCGACAAGCAGGTATACAAATTGTTGTTAAGAAATCGTGTGCAAGGTTATCAATATAAACCTTTAAGTTAAATAATCAGTGCGAGCAGCTAATTTATTTTGGAATTGCTTAGTTTCGGAATCGGCCCATAAAATATTCCACTAATTTTTACAATTTATTGGTCAAGGAAAACTAGAAAAATTTTGTTTTGAATATAATTTCTAAATATAAAAAAAAATAATAATAATAAAGAAGCTTCAGTTATTTTGCAGAACTAAGAACATATTTTAATATGAGATAATATCTCTATTATTTTAGGAATATAATTCATTCTGAATTACAGGATTCTGAAAATAGATATTACACCGCTGTGTCAGAGTTTCCAAGATGACTACTTCAAAAGGCGTAACATAGTCAGTTCTTCTGAATAAAAAGGTTACTTATCCTTGCTGTAAAAAATATGGCGGTTTTCGGAAATTTTAGGTGATTTTCTTCTATGTGCAAACTGAGCCTGGACCTGGTGCATGTTCTAAACAGATTCAAACACAGGTTCAACTACAAACTTTGATAAGCTGGTATTGGAATGTGAAAAATGTTCAGAATTTTCAACTAGTTTTTAATTTTGGTTTTATTTGATGTGCTTGAAGTGACTTTATGGTCAAGATATTGCAGGTGCCGCAAAATAACTGTTGTTTGTCTATATTTAATGTGCAACTTGGCGATTGCCGGAACTTTCGTTTTCATTGTTAATGGTAGTCATTTATTTATTTTATTTTACAGGAGTTCTAAGATGGACACAATTTGGCAGACGTTCACTTTTCACAAAAAAGCCCAAAATGTATATTTCCAATATATACATATTTATATATATATATCTATATATGTATATATTTAAGAATAAAACGGAGTTTGCGCATTGTAAAAGGCGTTCGTCAATTGCTATTGATTTTTGGCAGCAGAGTCGACCGCATCCAGCTACACTGAACTACAGGTTCAAGGGGCATGAATGGCGCACTGCGCAATGGTCGATGGATGGATGATTGATAACGGTACCGAGGATACCGAATAGGGGAGGATACGAACGGGGGTTGGCTTTGGCGATGTCGCGAGTGCGAATTAATGTATTTGGAGCGAGTTTGCAACCCCCAAATTGCCGATTCATCGAACTTAAATGCGATATCTGCTTTGTCGGCTGTGTGTCTCTGTGTGTGTGTGTTGGTGTGCGTGTGTGTGTGTGTGAGTTGGTGTGTGGGTAAATAAGTCAGGAGCATGCAAGATATATAGCACCGTCATATATCTAAGCATTGCCTTCCCCCAGCCCTTTGTTTATTTGTTTATCTACTATTTACGAGCCCGTGTGGCAAGTCTCTGTGTCTGTGACTGTGTCTGCCTCCGCCTCTGCCTCAGTCTCCGCTTGGCTTGCCAATATACGACGCATGCTCTTCGCACGGCTGTCGTCGGTTTCGTCACGGTCGCTTTGTTGCTGTTACTTATTGGTATTGGTATTCGTGGTGGAAGTGGACGAAGCTATCGGTATCACTGTCCCCTAACTGGGACTCCGACTGGGACTGGGACAGGGACTGTGACTCTTGGCGTTGCAGTTGGCGTCGGCGTCGTTTTGTTTTAGTTGTGTTGTGTTGTCGGTGTTGGTGTTGGTGGTGTGTGTGTGATTTAATTCCTGGAATCTAACAGCTATTCACACCCAGCAGAAAAGTCGCACATCGCATTCACATTTCGAGCGTTTCCCGATGACGTTCCGTTCCGTTCCGCACATCGCATAACTCCAACTGGAACTGGCTGTTGCCCACTTGGCCGACGGCGCGCTCTTTTCCGAAAGTGTTAAAACAATAAACCAACAGTAATAACAGTAACAACAATTATAACCATAAAAACGACAGTAACCGACGCTCAAAAAACACAACAACAACAACAAAAAATACACTATTCTGTACAACTCGAATAAGTATTAAACGACCGTCCTCCGCCGTAGTCATAATTTTTGAATACGAATACAAAATACAAATCCAAATAGCATTTGAGGGTTAGGAGCACATCGACGGTATCGGGTTGACATTTAACCACGCGATCTCATCTGGCTTTGTTTACGGTTAGTGGTCAATGGCCAATTAACAGTTGTTTATCACCCATCGCGTTTGGCGCCGCCAAAAACCGGAAGCTCCACACTTTGGTATTTATTCAAGCCGGCAGCTTAAGTGTTTCTCCGCAGAGTGAATCCGCCATCCCGTATATTATGTGATTAAGTGGCGACTGCAGAGTCAACTGCCATGCGGATTGGCTACCGTCCTCAACGATGACTGCAAATTACACCTGCTCGCAATAATTCCAATTTTGACACTCACTCGGTAAGTGACGAGATGAAAAATTCAAATAAACAACAATAAAAAAATTAAGTAATCCCAAGAGGAATGTAAACAAGTGCTTTGTGTTTGCTAACCTTTGTTGGCATAATTTTAATATATATTTAGTGATTCTAGATCAATTTTTTATTGCCAGAAAACCTCGCTATATATTTCAAATCCCGTCGGAATTAATTTTCAGGACAGATTCAAATTGTCCTTCTTGTTAGCTGTGGACCTTGAAACATGCTTAACGTATGTAATTAACTGAGTAACAAATTTAAATTTATGACATCCCATAGCTTTCAAAAGTAAAAGATAAGTTAAAGATGTTGATAATCTTTAGCTCTGTATTCTTATTAGGCTTTAATACAAATTCAAGTTGCAAAAAATGAATATATGAAATAGTTTACAAATCATACGGCTCTAATTCACTTTCGTGGACAATTAAAAAAAAGTGTAGAAAAAAAAAACAAAATTATTGTTTTTACAGCATAATCTGTTCTAGAAACTTAAGATTTTTATTAATTTTTCAACATGATTTAGCCGTAGCATATTCGGAAATTTGAACCTAGGTCAGCAAAATGGTGGAAAATTTATTTCATTCATACAATCATTTTATTTTCAAATCATGCTTCACTTTTTTCGGGCATTGCTGTATTATATGTGTTTTGCTAAAGTGCAATAAAAATCATAATATCCCGATTTATAAATATAATACTTTATTCATAGACACATACCTTTGTTAATGTGTTAATTTATATTGAAAATAAATATGTTAATAAATCAGGAAAACAATAGATTTTATTAAAAATGCATAGGCAATTAAAATGTATTTTGTGTATTTACATGTAAAAAGTGTAAGTTGTGGAATATAGAAAACCAAATAAATAATGTGCTGATTTGATTAATTTTTGGTAAAATGATAACATAAATTTGGCAAACTTAAACGGTTTTAGTTCAAGAACTCGTTTGACTGGCCGATGTTATAAATTGTCTGCCATGGATAAATCGGACTTGGTGTTTGATACGGAGCTATAGTTAGCTTTTCATGCGGTTGGGACGGTTTCTTCAATACGTTATAACACCAACGAAAGAACGGAATGTTGAGTATCATATATCCTTGAAGACCGGAGTTAATTTATAGGCATCTAAATTTTAGTGTGTATTAAGATATATTATTTTGAGTTTTCACGTTTGACCCTAAATTAATATTCTACACTAGTGTTAATTTAGTATATCGGCTTTGTCTATAAGATTTAGTAGACCATCTAATGTATCTTGCCAAATGGGGTGAACAAAAGAACTCACAATTTTCATAAATTTGGTTTGAAAAAATATTGTTCAGACGAGAATGAATCTTTAAACTGTTTGTTTCTTCGCCAACTATATGACGCAGTGGCTTACTGATCATTAAACTTTAAAGCAGAGAGAATTCTGATCATATAAGCAAGGGTAGACGCTTCAAAGAACATGGATATATAGAGTCAATTAATTGAGCTTATCATGAATATGCTTAGTTTATGGGTTTAGAGACGTGTGCTTGAATGCGTTAAAAATTTCTCAAAATTTATAAAACAAAATTATTTTTCTAGGGTATTAAAACAAAAAAGTGCACTTATCGAGAATACCAGATTAATAATATAATTTTTCTCTACTAAAGCACATTCTTTCGAAAATGTATTCTTATCTAAATAAACAGTCTAGTAACAAAAGCATATTCAAATCCTACAATTTCTGATAACAAATTTTGTTATAATGCTTTCAACTTGAATTGCTTAAGTTCTTCAGTAATTTGTGTGATTATTATTATAATTTGCATTGATGCAATGTGGCATCTTTTGATCTTTCTAGTTCTTACAATTCAATTATCCTGAATCATAATATAGATATTCGAAATTCCCAAACTTTAAAATTAATGCGAAAATATGGCGGTTTTCCAAAGTTTTCCTCTTGTATGCTGACTGCAAAAAGCTGCAAAAAGCAACTAAGCAAAAAAATCTACTTCATTTTCGAAATTCTTCGTCTTTTTACCGCCAATGGTTACTCACCTTATTATTCAGAAAGTAGCTTATAAATTCGCATAAATTCATATAAATTAATATGAGGAAACTAACTAACTAACAAAGCAAACTGGTCTATAATATAAAAGCCAAGCCATTCAATTTTAATTCTTTTGAGTTTATGGTTTATATGTCTTCTTTTTGGAGATTTATTTCTTAACACTATTTATAAATTATTTCTAAAATCAAGATTTTTTTAATTTCAAATTTTAAATTCAAAACTGTTTTTTTTTAAGTTTACAAAGTAGTATATTAATATTGATAAACTTTGAATTTACGGAATCATTCAACAGTTTTCAATTAGTTGCAATATTTTACAAATGGTTCATGTGTACTTGGATATATTTTTCGCTGTTCAGTCTTTAGTTGGACATTGTATTTAAGGAGAGAGAAAAGCTCCATCCCTCCCTTATAAGCCCATGTCGTTCCCCATCTTGCTGCGTTGCCTTGCAAGAAATGAAGACAAACTGCTGCGCTTTTAAGGGACAAAGTTAACAGTTTCAGTATTTTATCGCATTTTAAGTCAACGCCGCTATTCGAGCTGCGTGTCACAATTCTGGCAATCTTGCCACTCCGTCCACATTGCCTATCATAAAAAAGGCTTCCTGTCTTCAATTCAACCAAGAGCGCTTAATGGCTATGGCGATAAAAGGCGCCCGGGTGCGTTGTGTTTTGCTGCGTTGTGTGATTTGTTCCCACGGCATCTACCATACGGCATACTGCATCCGGATAGAGACGATTAAAGAGATCACGTACGGCCGTAACACACATTGAAACAGATAATGGCAAATGGTAAATGGCAAATGGCCAACGGCAAATGGGAAATGGAATGGCGGCACTTAAGGGCTGCTGCTGCTGCTTCTGCTGCTGCCTAATCCCGTTGTGCAAAATGGAGCCACGCGCTGACAACCCTCAAACGCATATTTCGCTTCACATTCTCCATCCACCAACAGCGGTAAACGCAATACAAACACTCGCACACACACACACACACACAGACACCAACACACACACTCACATTTGCACAATGTTGTAGCTCAGAGATAAGGGTTCAATGTTTGTGGGCGTGTCTTGCTGCGTGGGAATATGAATGTTGTGTGTATGTGCATGCTTATGTGTTTTGTATGCGTATGTGTCTACAATGGCGTGCCATAGACAGCAGGGTTGCCAGACAGACAAACATGTATACATGCAATGAATCAATATGAATTGTAGGTGGCGTTTGTATGCCCTTATGTAGAGTATTTTAATTTTATAAATAAATTGCTTTTAGATACTCAGTCAATATTTTATCTTAAAAATTTATCATTATTAGTTTTTACGAAAATTAAAATATAAATTAGAGCAAATGCTTAAATTTTCTCAGAAATAGTGTAATAATTGTACGCGTCTTTCGACAGTTGCCAGATGGGCAAAAAAGTATTTTGAAATATATCTTGTGTACGTCTGAATTTTTATTCAAATGAATATTTGATCTCCGATACAACATGTATTTTTAAAGTAACAATTACATATTTTCCACAAGGGCTGCCTGAAAGTCAAACAAGTAAAAATAAATTTCAATATTTGTGAAAGCTGCCATTGTATTTATTATATGTTATATTAATAAAATGGAATATCCGCTTTTATATTGCAAAGAGCGTGTCAACCTTAAATCTTATGCCGCGAAAATATTTTATTAATTTGTAATTAAACAACCAACCAAATTAGGGTACTCACAATGAAATTTCATTATAATAGTAATACTTTAATGAGAACGAATGCTGCTTATTTCTTAGATTTGGTATCTTAGTAAATTCTGTATTTGGTATTTAAAAAGATTCTTCAATACAAAACATATTAAGTGCAGCATAATGTTATTCTGTTAAATGTAAACCAGTTCTGTTAACATTGGAATAGTGTAATGAACAATAGGTGTCGCTGTTGTTGCTATCAAAACACCGACTTAACGAAAAGTACATTCTTGTGTTTTCGCAGAAATATACGAAAGGTTCGTTAAGTGTGGAGCAAACAGAATGCGTGTGGAGTAAAACCATTATGAAGTAATGTTAAGTATTGTATTCTGTTATAAGAGTCACACGCAGAGGGTAAATTATAAGAGTTGCGAATGCAAGTATAAGTGGGCGGAGCCTATTCCCATAATGGCTGCCAAAAGTTGTTAAACAGGAGTCGTCTACACAGAGAGAAGTGCTACAAAAATATGCAAAATATTTTAATGAAAACAATTTTTTTTTTTTTTCAATTTTGGAAGAGCAAAGCTTTAATACGTATTTATTAAAGTGAGCACATATTAGGGTATTTTATATACATGTTTGTATTTACATATATGATTTTTCTCAAATTTGCAAAGTGTGTTATAATTCAAATTGCTTATCGTATATCAGTTTTCCATTATCCGTTCTATTGATGCAAGACGTATATAAATGTGCCGGAACAATCAGTCTAAGTTGAGAAATATATGTATATTTATATATTTCGATTCGAGAGTTGGCAAAAACTGAACAGTATGCCGGATTTGTCAATCTATAATGCCACATTTTAAAATTGTAAATTATTAATTTGCCTGGAATCACATCATAAGGTTACCACTGAAATAATCGTTATATTATATGTATATATATATAATAATATATATATTATAAATTGATTTTTATCCCTATTCTTACATATGTTGAATACATTTTGGTCTCTCCATAATTTGATCGTTTTGCAGTTGAGATTCTTTAATTCACTGCCACAATATTATACTTATAGAGATTTATAGTTAAACAAATACTAAACAAAAGTAGATAAAATTTAGTGAAGAAGAATATAAAAGATATTCTTGATTTGTACCAAAAGCCGCTTTTATAAACATAAGTACATTAATTATATCTGTTTAAATTTTATTTATTTATTATTTAAACACAAAACCTATTAAGATTAAACTGCATAAATTGCATTTAAAATAATTGTATTCAATTTGAAATGAATAGTTATCATGTATTTTAATATTATTATTGTTATTAGTTTGACTTATTGTGCCCTCTTCTGAGCCTATAATTCTTCCATCAGACTCGATTCTTGCATTTTATTTAAGCTTTGAGGATTCCTCTTCATTGCTACAAATTCTTCAGATTTTTCATAAAATTATATCTATTTTATCTAGGTGATTCTTAGACTAAAGTCGTCTGTCAACAGTCTGTTCTTTCCTATTTATATTACATACTGAAATCGATTATTATAGCTATATAACAGATATTTGCACTGTCTTGGACCTGCTGTCCAGTAAATAATTATTTGTAAATATTTAAATATATAAATATATAAATGTAATATGTAATATGTGCGTATTAATATGCCATCAATTGCTTAAAGCTTTTTTGCTGAGTCGGATGCAAATACCATGACCTCGAAGCTTATAAAAAACATATTTTCTTTAGTCCAAGTACCTTAACAAATTGCAAACATAATTTGGTAAAAAATTAGATAACAATTTGAATAATTAGTAATATTTTTTGTTCGATCTGGCACGAGGTATGCATACAAGATTATATACAACTTTGACTCAAAGCATTATAGCTAACCGATTTGGTTTGAGTTGCAGAACTGGGAGAAGTTTTAGTAAATTTAAAAAAAAAAAAGTACTCCTTTTCAAAAGACACCCAAAATCATTATCCTCAATACAGGAATGTATGTAAATAAACAGGATATTTGTTACACTGGACATTATTTGATGGCGGCCTTGACAAATATTATGTGTTCCATTTATAACTGGAAAACTAGACAATTATCGGAGACTATTGTGCCTCTAATGTTGCGTAAGAAAGGATGCGGGGCCTAACCTTGAAAGATTTCTAAATGCATTTAGCAAAATGAAAAGAGTTAAGGGGATGCACATAAAGAGTGTCGGCACACCAAGGTCAAAGGCCAGAGCCATTTAGCCTTTGAGCCTTTTGCTGCAGCAGTTGCAGCAGATCGCAAGATGCAAATCAGTGCCACTTTCGGGTTGAACGGTGCGCAACATGTGTTCCTTCTTCTGGATCGGTTTAAATTACGAGTGCGGGAGCGAAGCTTAAGCAGTGTGTTCAAGTCTCCTTTAAAAAGGAGTGTTTCCTTACGAATGTCGGCGGCAATAAAAGCACGGCGCGATTATTCTGCATTTAAGTGTCCGCTTCTGCTCAGCCGATTGCGAAATCTAAGCGAAATTAGAGCGACATCGCCATCGTAAATCCAAATCGCCCGTCTGGCTGGTCCGGAGTCCGTATACGTGAACTCGTAAAAGGACATGGATACGGACACGGACACGGACACGGGCACGGACGCGGACACGGCTCGGCCACTGCGTTGCATTAAAAGCTGCTTCACTCCAGGCGAGTGTCTACAACTGTATTTCTTACAATGTTGAAGCTGCCAAACAAATGCGGAGAAATAAAGACAACGAAAACGAAACGCAGATAATTTATTGCCAACAATGGAGTTTCCAAAAAAGAAAAAAAGAAAACAAACCAAAAAAAAAACAGAAAAAAATGTCAATTTCGGTTTTATGGCATCAAATGTTTGAGAAGCTTATGTGGATTGCTGTCACAAAGTGGATTTCGAGTTCGTTTCCCGCTCCCGCTACCCCCTGGCGAATTTATTTCTTCTGACTGTGCGCTTAACCCATGTATGTATATATATATACATATATACATATAAATATGTGTGTGTATATGTATTTCGTTGGCTATAGCAATTTTGTTTACTTTGTCGTTGATTTTTAAATAGCTCAGGACGTTTTGGCAGCTTTGCAGTTATTTTCGTATTGGAATGAAAGCAATTATTTTATTTCTCTTTTTTTTACAATGAGAGAATTTAATTTATTCCTTATATCTTATTTTTTTAATGAAAAAAATTTATTTATTTCTTATTTCTGTTTGATTTTTTGCCATCCCAAACTTTATATTGTTTTATTTTATTTTGCAACTTAGACACGAGTGAACGTCTGCGACCTTATTGAGTATTAACTTAACTAATATAATCTTATATTTATTATAAGTATATATTTTTGACAACCGATATCGGATTGCATCGGTGTAGCCTTTACTCTTACTTGTATCTTTGTTTTTTTTTAAGTTTTTTTTACTCTTATGACGCTGTCATAAAAAACATTGATTATTTATTTAACTATAAATTTGTAAAAAGATTTTTAAATAACAGAGTAATTAAATTTAAATTAAAAAAAATATAAGAAACAATAATAATATTGAAAACAGTCAAACATTTATGCAACGATTGGGAAAAAACGAAAAAAAATCAAACAAAATAGCAAACTTACTATTAGGAAAAGTAAAATTGTCAGATTGGCGAAAGATTAATAGAAAGAGTGAGAGAACATATAAAAAAAAGATAAGCAAATCTCTGATAGAAAAGTTATTGAAAAAATACTATTTTTATTTATAGGATATCTTAACTAAACTCTCCTCTTTTTATTTTCGTATAATATTTATATAAATATTGGGCTACTATCAGTCCTAAGAAGAGCGGTTAGAATTGCTTTTGTTTTCCAAGCTGTCAAGTTGTTCTTGAATTTGGCAAAAAAAATATACATTTATTTTAAAAGTGAAAGAAAACATGACAAACTGCTGAAAGAATCTTCTTGTTGGTTTCTGTGTGTAGACAAAATGCTCCATAATTTGATTCATTTTGTTAGAACTTAGCTCGCGACAGCAAATTTAGTTTGGATAAACGACTTTCAGAAAATATACAAAAAACACTTTGCTTGGGGGGGGGTTCGTCAGAGGTGGAAGCGGCTATCAAATGTGATTAGGGATCGTGCTGTGCATTTTCTTTGTTGTGCTTCCCGTGGATGGTCATATACTGAGTACGATTTAATGGCGGATCAATGGGATTTATATAATGAGCCTGGGGTGGACTCCATAAAATGATGCTACACTCTTAATGCCACTCCGCCATTTTCTTTTAACTTGACTCAAATGAGCCGAACCAAAGCCAACCAAAGCAAACCCGAACCCGAACCCAAAGTCACAGCCAAAACGAAACGAAACGAAATACAGAAATGAAAAGAAATCTGATATCATTCGGAGTCCGTAAAAAAGGGAACCCGCGTCTTTTATGTGAAACGCGCCGAGATTGTGAAGCAGATTTAACCATTTTGGATACAGTGTTTTTTGTCGTTGATTTTGTTTTTTCATCTTCTGGTTTTCTTTGCTCTTTGCTCAGCCATCGCTAAGTCTCAGTCCCGGTCCCAGTCGCAGTCCGAGTGGCAGTCGCAGTACCCATTCCACTCTCAGTCCCAGTCCCAGACCCAGACTCAGTCCCAATCACCAGCCTCTGACCACCGAGAGGTTGCTGGCCTTTGTTGCTGTACTTTTTAACAAGTTTTATGGGTTGTCATGTGTCAAATGGAAATGGGAATTTATGTGTTTGTAATTGAACGCATGCCGCGAGCTGTGTGTGTAGTTCAGAGGACGGCAACAAATCCCAAATTCGAGTAATGACGACTTCTAGACCGCTAAAGCGCCTATTCCCATGCCCCGATCCCAGCAACCTTCGCGGCCATCTTGGAGCCCAGAACATGATCCGCATTATGCTGGTGCCGCAACCACAGCATTTACATAAATTATACTCTTTTTGGGTATCTTGGCCACCTCTGCCCATCCGACAGTTTACCTGCCAGCGCAGGCGCACGGATTTGAGTTAAGGTAGTGGTTGGGTTGTCGATGGCCATATTTGGAAAGGCCTGTTTTTTCAGCAAATGGAAGTTAACCAAATTAACCATATTTTTATTTCAATCAATAAATAAACTTTTATTCATGTGAAGACCTTATATTGCAAATTGATTTATTCCACAAAATAAATAGAAACAAAAAATAATTTATCTGTTATTCAACTACTTTTGCTTCTTGATATTGGAATTTGAATTAAATTCCCTAGCGTTCATCACAAATTAGTCAGCAATAAACATAAATATGATCAAACCTAAACGAATATTGGCTATTCCAGTTCTGCTACGTAAAGTATAAAGATTCCAGATTCGGGTAATTCTATCAACTAAACCGAAAATTAAAAGCACCATAACTCCCTGATTAAATGTGACACAAAATTGGCAATAAAACTTGATGGGTTTTAGGATATCAAATATATGTATAAATGTTCTGCAAGTGTCTTTAACACCTTCCGAATATGACCTGGTAATGCAAATCACAACATAGTTGTCTTAATTGTAGATGAAACACTCTTTATTCAAGTGATGATTTGTTGACGCTTTTATGAAATCAGCAATCAAATTTGGTTAATGTCTCAATTACTTCAAAAACCACAATCATAAATTAATTTAGTGAACAGGCATCCCATTCCAAGAGGTAGAAATTTGTTTATATTTAGTTTCCATAGCTGAGGCCCAGGCCCAATAAAATATTCAGCCCGTTCGCCTTGAAGTGTAGTTGAGAAGGGGTGGTTCGGTTCCAGTCGATTGAGTGGCACTTGCCATTTGCCACAAACCTCATCGACACCAATTGGAGCAGTAGCAAAATCCAACTCGAGTCTGTGACGAGCTGAAGTAAAAGACACAACAACCGCTGAAGCTCGATGGTAAAAATTGTTATGGCCAATTAAACAAACTAATTATGGCTGATTTGCCTCTTAAGCTGATTTCGGATCTTTAAAGCTATCCAATTTAGTCGGTTTTTCTCATGATACAATCAGAAACAATCAATTCAAGATAAGATATTCAAAAGAAATTTGAGTAAACTTATTTCTTGCATGTCAAAAAATGCTTGCGTGCTTTGGAAAATATAGAATTTCCCTTCATGTTTCTTACACGTTCTCCAAGATATTTACATAATTCAATAAACTTATGTTAATATTGATATAGAGCAAGAAATTATGTGGTTGATTAATTTGCAGTCGGGTTAAGGGTATAAGAATTGGATAAGAAATGTAGGCATCTTCAGCCATATATACATATATATTATTGATCAGCATTGTCAATTATGCAGATCGACAACTTCTTCCCGTTCCCTTTTAATTTTATAGGTTTATCAAAATTTTCCTCTAGCATATTTCACATTTTGTATACCTGTCTCGATCTCTTCGAACTCGAAAAGCACTTTTTAATAATTTTTTATATTCACACATATTAATCTATATTTTTGTTTACAAGCTTTAAGAAGATTGGAATCTATTCAAAGACTTTTAAGTATCTTTTGTCATATCGCGTGATGACGCTTACTTTTTTCAGCCAATTTAAAAAAAAATTAAATACTTTGTAAATGGCAAAGTAACTATTAACTTTGAAAAAATTCTTTATTATATTAAAATCTATTTTAATCTCAAGCAAATTTCGTTAAATTTAATGTAATTTTTTAAATGAAATATTTTTGAGATTGTTGGAGAAATTATTTAATTAGTAAAAGAGATCTTAAATCTGATTTGCAAATCAATTTTAATTTTAATCATATTTTGTTAAATTCAATGATTCATTTTTTCTGAGTAATGCATAGACTAAGTGCCACTCTGTATTTTTTATCAACAAATTATTCGAGGCGTTTGTGGCATGGTAAACCCCAGACGGAGATTGCACCACCATCACTTCATATCATATCATCATTTTCATGCCTTCTTCATCCCTTCCGCCTCCGCCTCATTTCATTCACCATCTTTGTTGTCAGCCTCAATTTTTACACTGATGAAGCCGATGAAGTTGTGCATCTTTTTAATGCCTTTGTGGCAAAAATGTCGAAGGCGGAAATTACATTTTTTCGGTAACATTAAAATGGGAAGCAGACAGCTGATGCCAAATTCATCTCTTGAATAAAGCAACTTTTCTTGTGCGTTCAACATACAAAGCGAGCAGCAAAAAAAAAAAGAAAAGAAAAGCAAATTATAATAAAATCTTTGCATTTTATGGACCTTTTTAAAAAAAAAAGTAATTTGCATACGTTATTTTATGCTTATATACATAAGGAATAAAGTCACTGCCATAAATAACAAAATTTCTCTAACAAGTGTGAATGTAAGTCCTTAAATACATATATCCGTAGACTTGTAGACTTTAAATTTTGACACATAAATAAAATATAATTTAATAAATATAAACTAGATAAATCTCCTTAAATGCATTTAATATAATATTAAAGCAACAATAATGTGAAGGCCGGGAGAATATTGAAACTCGATTAAAAAATGTTATAGAGAAGGTTCCTAATAATCTTCCTTCTAGGTTCGGTAACTGTAGCTCTTAAATTGCGGGAAATAGGGGCATTTATGGTTTTTGGTGGGCGGGAGTGGGCGTTGTCCAAATTTTTTTTCCAGATTTTTGAATACTTGCAATATACCTTTCAAATTTGGTGACTTAACCCTTCAATTTGCTTGAGATATACGTTCTTATCGATTTTCACCAACAGGTGTTTCAGTTTAGGTAGGCGGAGTGGGCGTGGCCATCCAATTTTTAATCGATCTCTTATGGAAGTTACAAGTAACATACTTTCACAATTTTGTGCCTCTACCTTACAAATTATGAAATATATGCGCATTTAAGGTTTCTAAGGCCGAAGTCGGCAAATGGGTATAGGTAGATAAATCGTACATTTAAAGTTGAAAACGTGATTTTGGGTCGGAACATAAGTCAAAATTACTGTCCGAAAATCGGCATATGGAAGATATACGTATTTCATTACAAAATATATATATGTATACATATATTTATATCGTTATTGACAAAATTTATTCAAGGATTTTAATTGTACGAGAACAATTTGGATGACTTTCCTGAGAATCGCAACTGACCGTATCGACTGCTAAAAGTTGCATGACTTTGTTTTTTATATTCACAATAAAAACGTATTTTTTATGCAAGAGTTTTTAAATTTAATTTCGATATTTAATGATAATAACTTAAGCTTTATATTTATTTGCGAATATCGAAAAAAAAAACCGCAGAATGTTGAGTTTTTGTGAGATTTGAAGTGCCTCCAGTTATATGCAGTTGTTCTTGTCTTAAAGTCTAAGGCGTGTTTGCGAGTAAATTGCGGCTTTTTAATCATAGAAAAACTCGCACCCAAATTCGCGAGTTCTTGTGTTTTTCTATGTGTGTGTGTGTATGTGTGTGTGTGTGTGTGTATTTTTCTGTATCTGGGTGTGCACATAAATAAACACAAATGGCAACCGAAGAAAATGAGAGCCAAGCCTTGCAACCGCTGCCAGCGCCAGCAGATGCCATAAATTGCGCCTGTCACTGTCTTAATGGGGCGGCTGTCCTAAATTTATGCCACAATCAGCAGCACACAACGAGGAGCGGACACCAATGGCCAAGAGCGCCCAAACTCCGTTTTTTTTTGTATTTTGCCACAGTCCAAAGTCCGCAGTCCGCAATCCAAAACCCACACCCTTCTGTGTGTCCTGCGGTGGCAGCAAAACTAAAAGAAAAACTGGTAAAAAGATTAACTTGGCCAAACCGAAGATTATTTACTCTGCAGATCGAAATCTATTTCTCTTTCTTTTTTTTTTATAAGAAATAATTTATAATATTACTATTATAAAAATCATAATTTTCGTATAAATATATAAGATTCCCAAAGTCAGTATATTTGAAATAAGTCGGAAAAAGCTAATAGTTATAATATCCTGGAAATTACACATAATTTTTCCAAATTGTATAAGAATGTTCACTAAAAATTAAGAAAATCATTAATGATTTTATTTTAGTAAGAAATTACCTTCAGTTTTAGAAAAGCTAAATTAAAATTATAATGTAATATACAAATTAAATATAAATTTATTCAAATATATGATAATTTTCTAAAAATTCACGTAGATTTTTATTTCTCAGTTTGTTTTCTATTTCAGCCTTATAAATTTGTCCTCAGTTTCATTAAGTTAGTCTTTTACATTGCTGACATATAGACAGACAGACCAATGGATAGACAAACAGCTTGTGTTGCTCAACATGAATACATATATATATATATAGAATGCGTTACACATTTAATGACAAAATGAGAATACCCTCTGTTAGGTTATAGCAACGATAATTTATAAGTCGTAAAATGTTTGCTGGCTTCTTAGACGGCGCTTGGCGATGAAAACGCCACGAAAATGGAATGCGAAAATGTGTAGGACAATTTCCTAAATGTATCGCATTTGCCATCCGATTAGCAGCCGTTGCTTTGCCGTCTTTTGGTAGTCGAAACACGAAACAGTGGCGACTTCGACACACCCGCCCTGCCACCTTGCCACACGCATCAGTTGCCAGCTCCTGGCCTACCATTGTCGCAAGATGGCCGACGTTGGCCATGTCTCGAGGGTTGCTGCTGAGGGAGTTTTGTTTGCTGGGCAAAAAGCAAGAATAACAAATAAAAATAATTTGTGAACGACAATTTGACGAAATTGCAAAATATTTTCAAGCTCACTGAATCGAATCGTAAATAATTTGCTCGTCATTTAATTCCGACAAATCAAATTAAATAAGAACTATAACCATAAAAGCGAGAAGCAATTTGCATTTTCAATCATTTCCGAATTTCGCTAACTTTTCAAATCAAGCAGTAAAATAATAAAGCAAATTTTACCTTAATGAATGCATATTTATATTCATAAATAAAATATAAATATTACTCATATTATTAAATTATGAACATTATTGAATATTTTTAATTTGAAATTTGGTTTATATGTAATTAAGACAAAAAAAAAATAGTTCTGTAGTCAGAACTATAGCTTAGGTGTTCTTATCCGATATTGATAAAATTGGTCCACTTGCTCAATAATGTGTTAATGTGTATAATATATATATGAATTTGAAAAAGGGAGTTCTGTATTCAAAACTGTAGCTTTTATTGCTATCAAAAATCGATATTTATCGATATTCACGAAACGTGGACAGTTATCGAAAAAATAAAATTTTATAACAGCGGGGTATACCGGAACTCATTTTCCAAAATTTCTCCGGTTGTTATAGTCTCAAATCGAATTGGCTAATGATGCTGATCATTTATGGAAATACCTTATGGGGCCGGAGATACCTCCTTTGCCTTTTACTTATTTTGCCCAAAACCATTGTATTGGGTTTACCAATTTAAATGGCTTCAGCGTATAAAAATCAAAACTTCAAACCACCAAAATTAATTTGAATAAGGTTTGTAATAATTAAGGATATTTAAAAACTGGTCATATAGGTTATTAAGTCCATAATTAATATATAGCCATAAATATAAAAAAAGGAATGCGTTACACAACAATAATACACAAAATGTAAATAAATTAATGTTTAGCGTTGAATATAAAAAATAACAATCACAAAATATAAACATTATTATAAATATTATTTTATTTACACGCAATTCTCAACTCAACTCTCAACATCAACTCAGTAAAATACAAAAATTCAAATTTTTTTTGTGCGGGGAGCATCGCTGCAGACGCATTGGACGCAGAGATGTGGCAGAGAGGTGCACGGGTGGGGCAGAGATTGAGCAGCGATGGGGCAGAGAGGAGCAGAGAGCGGGGAACGAGGAAATCACGAAAGAGAAGCGAGCTGAGCGAGAGCGAGAAAACGAACTGAAAGCTAAGAGATTTCAACTCGCAAAGTGGTGATTTCGAATTTGGCTTATACACACCGAAGGCACTCACTGTGTGTATTGGTGTGCTCGTGTGTGTGTGTGTGTGTGTAAGTGAGTGTATACCTCTTTAATGTTGTTGTTCTGGTTTTGGCGCTGGCGTTTTTTACGGTGCGCCGCCCGAGTATTTACCACTTTACAATGGAGTTTTAGTACCCGTGAGTCGTCATTGTCGCCGTCATCATCGCCGCATAAAGTCGAAATTAAAACCGCGGAGTGTCAGCCATTAACCAGTGGAATCGACTCAATCTACACTCGATATAATCAGCCTTCAATCGCACTCTCAAATCAATTTTCAATAATTTAACTGCTTGCGCAATCTAAACAGTATTTAAAAACCCATCAATCAAATCGAAGAGATACTCAATAGTACTCAATAGTGTATTTGCCTGGTTATTAATATATTAATATGCACTCATAAGCCAAACGATTATGTGAAGTGTCTGTTGTGTGTTCCAAATACTGAAATCTGGTCTACATTTGAATAAAATGAAGAAGCTCCGTGGGAGAAGTATTCAAACCTAAGGGGGAATAATACAACTAGCAAATGTTTAACATATTTTTATGCTTAGAATACAGTGACAACAAAGGTATGTAAAACTAAAATATAGTTTTTATACATATTGCAACTCAACAAATCTAACTCATCAATAATACCCCATAACAATACAATCAATTCATCACATTTAACACATTTAACTTGCCAAAGTTAAGCGACGGAGTCCCAGTGCCCAATCAGAGATATTCTTCATAGGCTATTTTCTTTTTGTACCATTAATGTAATTCCTTATTCAAATACAGCTCAAATTCTAAATAAATAAATAAATACAATGAGAACTAATATTACTTGAAGTACCTAGCTAAATAATATCTTTAAAAGTTAAAAACAACATTAAAATCCTCTCTATAAAGGCTTACAAAAATACGAGCACCTAAAATCCAAATTTTGAGTATTTAGCTATATAGTGTATATATAGTCTCTGGACGAACAGATGGCTAGGGCTAAATCAAATCGACTATTGATGGTGATCAAGAAACACATTTTTGCCTGATTTCATAATATACTTGTCCTACTTTTAATGTTTTTACGATATAAGAAAAGACCTAATTTTAATATGCTATTGTAGGCTTCAGGAATGATATAAAATAGTAATTTATATAATTTTTATATTGTTTTTCTAAAAATTTAAAGCCAAATTATCAAGTGAATCTTTGACTAAAGTACTTCCAAATATTCTATATACAAGAAATAATCGTTAGAACAATAGTTTCCATCCATTCCAAAGATAAATGATTGCAGACTTAATATCGAAAACAGGTATAGGATGGATAGGATAGATATAGCTGTAAAGGGTTCCTTCAATGCGTACATAATTTCCAGTGGTGGAGGCAAGTGGGGACTTTAGCTTTACAAATATAACAAATATCGATATACAAAATTGGGCTTATAGATTTTTGAGATTTCCGGTGCATGGGCATAAACAATCGATAACATATCTCCCAAAATTGTAAGGTTACAGCCATCAAATTTGGTTAGTAGGTTGTTGGCTATATATACTTCATATTAGGCATATACCACCCCTGGATGCCTATCATTCAGTATGATTCTTATCGGAGGGTTCTTTTTTGAACAAGGATCAAGGCCAATTGGTGTCGAATGTGAATAGTATCCCTTTGAAATTTCTATATCGAATAAGCCACCTATTCAGAATAGGTATTTAAAGTAGCATACTGTGCAGGTTTTGTGAAAGCGGGAAGGAATCCTGAATACTTATCCAATCTGAGTGTGTCGCCTTTGCTAGAAGAAGATGTTGGATCCTAGGGATACATGTTATGAGTCGCCCTCAACCCAGCAAAGATTCACGCATTCGTGGGGGAGTTAGGATTAATGGAGGAGCTATAGGCTCAGTAAAGGACGCATTAAATCGCAGTGCTTCAATAATACATTGATACATCGGTGATTTGTACTTATTACTAATTATTATATTATTAGATTATCCCACTATATTTTACAAAATATATATTTTTTTAACGAAGAATTGTGACTACTTCCTTAAAAATACGATTTCCTTTCTTAATTCCACGATACATTTTTTAAAAAATATAAAATATATGTCTAATTGCAAGGGAGTTTTTTTTTATGTCTGCAAAATTTGCTTTGTTGTTACTTATATTATTAAAAAATTGAAGAGCAAAATTCATTACTGTTTTCTGAACATCTAAAAATAGGAATAACATATATAACTTCATTCAAATTTTTGCTATTGTTAAGAAATATATATCCGAAAATAGAAATTTGGAAATTTTAATCTCATGTTTGTATGTTTCTCGTATGTTTATTTATTATTCTTTTAAAACTATACAAATGTTATAGTTCTTAATTCGTTTTTCATTTATCGGCGAGAAGTTCCCACAAGTTATTATTTGGATTGCCTCAACGTATCATTAATAACAATAACAAACACACGCCGCCGCTCAGCTGCTGCTGCTGCTTTTCTTGCTGCTGCTTTTGTTGCTACTAATTAGGCAAGACAAACGGCGTTTAGCTAATTACGATTGGGCCAATTGGCACTTATGGCAGGCATTGTGGCTGTTAGCGATCTGGGCGCTGCCATTTACGACTATCTCAATAAACTTAATGCATAATTACAGCAATAAAACAATAAAATTATGAAGCTTTTGGGCCACAAACGAAAAATGAGACAAAACAACCAGCGGACAATGGCCATAAATATTTACAACCCAGAAAACACTTGCTCAAATTAAGTACTCGTTAAATGGATATTGAAAAGCGACCCAGAGCAAAAAGCAAACCAGAAACCACACAAATTGATAAAAATATAAATAAAGTGGGTTTCCGTTCCAGCAGACATCTTGGAGTCCAGCTTTTGGTTTTTTAATTGCCATGAAAATAATGCAATCTGATTTGCATTTGACTTGATCTTCAAGCGAAAAAACTTTTAAACCTGAAGCGGGGCTGTGTTTTTTGAGTTGTTGGTTTTTTTTTGTGACAAAAAAAAACACAAAGGCGAACAGAAATATGCAGTTTTTGTTACCCCAAATTCGAAGATGTCGTTGGGGCGCAGTAATTTCGAATGATTAACTTTCGGATTTTGTAAAATTATAATGGATCTCCGACGTTGAATGCGTATGCGGGTGGTATTTGGGTGTGTGTGTGTGCTGGTGTGTGTGCGGGTGTGTGTGCGGGTGTGTGTGCGGGTGTGTGTGCGGGTGTGCCTGCTTTTGCTTTTGCAAATGGCGTCTTTCACCCTCACCCTCAGCCACAGGGCCCCACTGGCAAATGAATTAAGGCAGTAAAATATTCAAACAAATACAATGAGAGTTGCTCCCCTGCCCCTGTTTGGGGGGCTTTCAGCTTCCTTCAGTGCTTCCAACGCCAGAAGGGAAGCTCGTAAAAAGGGGGAAATATCCATTAAGTTTGCAACCCCCGAAAATAAGCGAAACGGAATCTGCATTAGCATGCTACCAAAATTAAGTTGCCCATAAGCAGACACACGTCAATTTTATATGTGTGTGTATACATACATATATATATATGTATTTATGTATAAGTGTAATATGTAATTTATTAGTTATACGACACCAGCATACATCCAAAAATATTAAGCTCTGCGGGGGCCGTAAGGTTATCAGCGATGAGGGGCTCCTTTCCATTATTCCTAGGTAAATTACGTGATTCTATCCGTCATTGCAAATTTGTATGGTTCTTAATTTAAAAAGGGTTAAAAATTATAGTTTTTTTTATTTTTTAAACTGGTAAATTGGTATTTTTAAAAAAAAGTTTGTGTAATAATTGCATATCAATAGTACATATTTTCAAGAAAAAATTAAATTCATTTTTATAAGTAATTATGGTTGATTTTTGTTATAAAAGCTTAAAAATAATATTGATATTTTTTAAATTATTCTTTCCTCGTAAAATATTTAGGAAACAAGAACTTAGATAAATTTTATTTTCAAATAAATAAATAATAAAAATTAAAAATGTTTTTGGAAAGACCAGTTTGAAACATTTTTATTTTAAAATTTTTTCATATCTCGATTGTTTATCAATATCTACCATTGTTCATCAAATCAGCCAAGTTCTTTAGTTGACAAAAGCTTGGTAACTTTATAAAGTCTAGAAATATTTTAGTAGATTTGATCTATAGCTGCGGTTTTAGAAAGAAATATTTGCTACAAAAATGTGGTTTTTTTTAAATAAAGATGTGCTGCACAAAGGTAAATATTCAGTTTTTCGGCAGTCACAGTTGCAAATCCTTTCTGCAGTAAGACATCCAATTTTATATTATTATTATTATTTTTTTTTTTTGAAAATCTAGGTTTATGACTCTTAAGCCACAATGCTAAGTTTTTAGTAGTTCATGGCCGCAGACATTGCTTAATTTATATACGATAACCATATTTTACAAAATGAATACCTATGGAAACGTTTTAGAAAGCTTTATTTAATTGAATGACCAAAGTTTGTAAAACTAGCCTGTGTCTGCACTAAATGTGTACATACATGTATGGATGTATGTATGTACATATATATTTATGTTTAGATGGTTAACTTAGCTCCAAAATACAATGCGTACAGCTAACGGGCTAAAAATTAGTTAACAGAGTGAAAGAGAGAGAAAGGAAGAATGGAAATGCCTCACAGCATAATCGAAACAAATACCGAGAAAATGGATACAAGACAAAGGCACACACGAAACCGAGGGAGCAATAAAATGGCTACGAATGAGAATGAAAAACAAACACGGAGAACAGCCTCTGAGCACAGGGGCAGTTTTTTTTTTTTTTTTTTCTTACGCAGAGATACCCAGAAGCGAAGATAGAGATGCCAAGCGCAACAACAGATACAGAGCTGCTGGCGGCTGGTGAGTGGCTGGTTAGTGTGTGCGAGACAGAGAGCGGACACGCGCACGTGCACAAGTGGGATGGCAACAGCGGGAGAGTGAGAGAGCATACGAGAGGGGCGGTCAGAGTGACGAAAATGAGCTGGCGTCGACCGCAAAGAGCCAACGGAGGCATCGACACGACGCAACGCAACGCGGCGCGACTGCGACTGCGGAGAGTCGTCAATACGAAAAAGGCGAATGCAAACACACAAACACAAACACAAACAAAATTAAAAAGCAGCGCAGAGGCGCAGAGAGAAAGACGATGGAAAGACGTAGGCAGAGAGACGAAAATGCGGAGGAACAGCAGCAAAACGGAAAACACATTTTCCAGCTTCGTCGTCTTTTTACAACGAATTTTATGGCATTTGGTCATAAACTTCTTGTTAGTGTAGAGCGGATCGCAAACGCGTGAGAACCGACCATCAGCAATCCAATGCAAACGAAACAAACAGAATCTCAAAAATAAAACAGAACACAAAAAAAAGAAAAAACACAATAAGACAAAAACGATTTGCACAATTTGAATTCGCAGTTTGCATTCTTTGACATACACACATTTGCATGCTTATTTGTACTAGTGATAGAACTGTTTAAAAAAAAACTTTAACGCGAGTGAAAATGCCACAAAATTGCCGCGTTGAACAGAAAGCGCCGTCGACGGCTGCTGCACTCGTTTAGTGGCCACAAATTGGCTACCAACCAATCGAATAACCGCTAACAACGCATAACTGTTTACAGTTTATAGTTTAGTGTTTAGTGTTTATACCTGATGCCAATACGGCCATTAAGCTGACACATCATGTAAGTAATATGGCCAATGCCAAGAAATTCAATAGAAGTGCTTAAATATGAAACCACAATTGGAGGAGACTCTAGCTCTCTGTGTGTGTGTTTGCGAATGTGCGAGTGTGTGTGTGTGTCTGTGGGTGAATGTTAATGTGTCCTCGGCCGGGTTCTTAATTTGACAAGGTTACCTACACCGATGTCGTCGGCTTTAAGGTGCTAACTTTAACGCTTCAAGGTTGCTGCTCTCTTTTAATGGGTTCACGTCGCAGCCATTTTTACCATTTGCCGTGTCCATTTCCATTGCCACGTTTATTCCGGCAGCTCGGCTTGTTGCATGACTTACAATATGCAATTGCCTGCATGTGCGGCATTTGATTTAGCTCTGAAATGGGATACCTCCAGAGCCACAACGACACTCTGGTGTGAAGCAAATATGCCAAGCAAAATTCAGCATAATTTTCTTAATAACGAAACTATTTTGAAAATAAATAAAAGCCTCCTAAAATTTCTCCTGTCTTAATTGTGGCAATTGATAACAAAATGTCCTCCTTTCTCATTATTTTGCAAAAAAGTATTTTCTATTTTTGTCTTATTTTTTCTTATTTTTATTCAATTTAATGGAGCTCTTACAAATTAAAAAATAACATAATTTTTTAACTTAAACTGTTTTAAAATTTTAAAAACGAAAATGATCCATTCTTTGGACTTTCAAGAAAGTGTTTTGACAACTTATAATTTTGGAAAATGAGATATATTCAATTCAACATTGTTCGTGAAAGATCTTTTTAAAAAAAAATTAATATATAAAAATTAATAGCATTTGATATCACCCGTTGGCATATCAAAGCGGCCAGATTGGGAAAAACAATCCATTATCTGTTGGTTTAATGTCTGGACTGTTTGGTGGAGTGTCCAATCAAATCTAAGAACAATTTCCAAAAACAAGTTTCAAATAAAACTAAATATCTACGCGAAGTAACTATCAAGTGATAAAAGCATCCAAAGATTTCTGCAGTCATTTTTATGACAGCAAAATTACAGTTAATTATCTGAATTTTTTGTAATTTTAAAATTTGTTCGGTATTCGGTATTCCTCAGAAAACTCCGGCCTCTTTGAAAATAATAGATAAAATGCCAAAAACTATTTTGTATTTTACTAATTGTATTTCCTAAAAACACTTGCTTGACAGCCCAAAGAATGGATAATTTTCGTTCATTTAAACTAATTGTAAGAGTTGCATTGTAGAAAAATAAAAATAAATTATAAGCAAAAATAAATAATAAATAAAAATAATAAATAAATGATAATAAATTATCAAAGCAAATTGTGTAGCTAGTAAGATCTAATTATATCTATTAAGACATAGAATATATCAGCTCTCAAACATTTTTGAATGCGTGCAAGAATCTCGGTTAATGGAATAGTTATAAACTCAGAAGAGGCACAATTGATCTGAGTAGGCATTAAGCACCCCAATAATAATAATAATGGTAATAATAATAATCCGAGTCGTCTTTAGCAGTGAAATATACGTGAAATTACGTGTCGCAGATAGCCCTAAAATTTTTTAAAGTTGTATGTTGCATATAGAATGCAAAGGGGTATTTATATTAACCACATAAACTTATATCAACATAAAACTGTGCCTAAATTAGCTTGAAATGCAATCTCGAATCGATTTACTTGTGATTAATTGATTTATTACCATATCTCTAATCAAAGATTGTAAATAAATGTGACTATATTCGATTAGGTGCTTTAGATGACCACAGAGTACATTAGTTGAGAGCTCACACATCTGGGCAGCCAATTAACGTTGAGGTGTGAACTGCAGAACAAGTTGCTAAAGACCTTGATGTTATCCTTAGACATTTTTTATGAGGGAATCTCCTCGATTAAGCGTTGATGACGCACTAAATAGTGGCATGCCACTCGATCAGAGGAATGCCTCGCTATTTTTGTGCGCTTGAATGGATTTATTGGCAGCAGTAAAATCATTAGTGCCACTCAACGTCATCGTTGTCGTTGCCGTTGCCTTCGTTATTTCCGATCCATTGCGTGTCGCGCTTGGGGCAACTTGCACCTGCAACTCGCGAGCTGGCTGCGTAATTGCGGCAATAATTTCATAAATATGCTTAATCGCATTACGGTCGTCGCTTTATGGTCTAGCTATTGCTGGCCATCATAAACTTTGATTGCAGTTGCACGACTTGATTAAAGCGCAATCAAACCAACATTTTTTAGCGACGACTTGGAAAACCAAATCTCTACCTCTCTCTCTCTTTCTCTCCGAGCAGAGAAGGGGCAGCACCCAAATTGTGTTGTGTATCGCTTTTCATGCGACATGCGTACAACGGCCAACGCGCAACGTGGTTGTTGGCCAAACCCTCTCTCAGCGGCAGCCATGATGGCTCCGCAGCCATTGCGACTGTGCGTGCATACACTGCGAGAAACAGTTGAGATAGTTGCATCTTATAGTTAGAGGGAAATTACAAATTGAACTGTAGTAACTTACTTGTATCTGCAATTTTAAGTTATTTTATTTACAAAGTGAACTGCTTTAGCTTTTTTTAAACTTTTTTTTATATTTAATATACAAATAATCTTGTATTATAATATATTAGAGGTTGTCTGAAATATTTAAAGAATTTAAAGTTACATTTTCCATTTTTGATATAAATATTATGTATTTAACCTAAGTGTTTATATACATTTTTTTGAGTTTGCAATCTAATACCATTTAACTTGTACAAATAAAATAGCAAGAAAACTTTAACAGAGTATTAAAGCAAAGCAACGGGCAATGTTAAAGTGGATATAATTTTTTTGGAATAGTTATCATTGGTTATAATATGTTCATGTCGCCAAATATGCCAAACCAACGGACAGATTGATATGAGTTTATCATATTATTTAAACCCCATATTATTACGACTTGTTAACATAAACAAGTACTATACTTTCATTAAGTTCTTCTGCAACTTTTTGTGATTTTCATACAATTTTACAGTGAAAGCTTGATAAAGTACATTTATAAATTGTATGACTTAAATATCTTTATACAATTCAAAACCAAAGACGGCAACTAAATGCGAAATTTTTGTATGAAACGTTATTGAATTAAATGCGATTGGTTTTTGTGTTTTATTATTTACTTAAGTATAGTATTTAATTCTACCAAAAATTCCGATTGGTAAAACAATTGCTTAATAATTTACAAAATATGCTAACAAATTTGAGCATATTTTCGTTTATTTGCATTCATTAATTTCTATCCTTAAATAAAAATAGGAGAATAACAAATTATTAAACTGTTGTCTGATCGACTGATAGTTAAAATTGAACAAAATACTTTTGAAATGGATAGTTTCTTGTATTTTTAATGCAAAAAATAAAGTTAATTTATATACTTTTTTTACGGTCGCACTTCGAGTTTGAGTTTACAACTGTTATTTAGTTCGCAACTTCCCCGCTAGGCACGTCGATTAAAAGGTTTGTGTACAGACTGAAGTTAGTGCGCAGACTCGACGACAGAGTGCGCTCGGTGCACCTTAAAATAAAAAGGCAGTCAAAAAATCATAAACATCGGATTTATTATCGGCAACTGTGAGTTAAATAAAATTAATGACTGACTTAATGATATGTAAATAAAAAAGTAGAGCTAATTCTATGTGATGTCTTTGTTGCATCCCACTAGGTAAAATTATAAACTGCATAAATTTGTTTGATTTACCTAAAGGGCGGAAGCGTTAAATTAAAATACAAACAAATATTTGTTTTTATTCCACTACAAATATTTCCAATCTTAATTTTTAAGAACATTGTCGATAGGTGGCGCTTAACTCATCTTCATGATATTAACTGATTGGTAAATGTTCTGACTAGAAATGGTTAAAAATTTTATCCGGTTAATTGCATTCTTCAAAAATAAATGTGGATAATGACGATTTAAATGAATGTAAGACAGCGATGTGAATTTTCCGAGTCCGATAATAATGTAGACCTATATAATATCGAATGTTAGATACACATTGTGCTCTTCAGGTAACTGTTTGCACTTTCGCAAGCACGCAAAATTTTTAAACTTCAAATTATATATGTGCAGGTCGATTATAATACGAAATATATAATTCAAAGCTTAAATCGTTTTAAATTTAAAATAAATTTAAAGTTGTATTCCCATTTTTCAAATCTCAAAATCTTTATTAAGACCGATTCTTCCAATGTTTCATATCTAATCGTTGCTGTACTGCTAGGTATTCTCTGATTAAGCACAGAAACAATATTTTTCTCTCAGCATTTAAAAAAAAATCCTACAAAACAAAGATAATATAAATGTAAATTGTAAAATAAATACAATGAATTTAGTTTTAAAATATAAATACAAGCATCATATTAATTTAAATTGGGGAGCCGGCATTGCGATTTTTTGGACCTATTGTGCCCCTTCTGAGCCTATAGCTCCTTTATAAACCCCATCTTCTGCACGAGTGCTGGAGTCTTTGTTGTGTTGAGGGCTTCTTTGAATTTTAAAACATGTATCCCGAGGATGCTGCATCTTTTCCTTGTAAATACAAGCAGCATACATGTTGCTAATTATTTTTAAGGTTTTGACACCGGCAGTTAAAAAATATTTTTCAATTTGTGCTTTGCGAGTGTATTTTCGAAGTTTCAAAACGCTATCTTCAAAAGCTAAAAATAACTTGCAGAAAATTCGCGGAAAAGCCTCTTTAATATTCCATCAAACCTGATGGCAAACTTTTGATATACACTGCAAGGGTTTTAAATGTGAAAACTGTGTTGGAGTCAGCCTTATGGTAAATATTACTGTGCTAAGTAAAGGGACGAAACTGGCATCAGCCCTCAACTGCATTTATCTATGGACAATTTCGTCAGAGATGCGGGTGCGGGGCAAATAAGGGATTCCAGCTCTGTTTCACTCTCCGGGGACATGTTTTTGAAATTGTGTTGTATTGTTTGTATCTGTTTCTGCTGTTGTGTGGCTGACTCCGACTCTGACACTGATGGTCCCCACAGATGGCTGCCATTGCCCAAAGGAAGCCAGCCAGAAATTACCTATAAGTATGTGTGTGTGTGTGTGTGTGTGTATGTGTGTGCCGGGGGGTGAACAGGGGAACACAGACGGATCGGGTCGGAAACCGGGCGTTCAATGCATGAAAACATCTTCCAAGAACGTTGACTCAACTTCGAGAACATTTTCATTTTTTCTTTCATTGTTTTTTTTTTTGGTCTTGTTTTTTCTCTTTCCCGTAAATTTAATTCACATAGAAAATGCCATCGTTGTGCAGCCTTCGCTCCAGTGTCCGTGGCAATTTCGTGGAATCGCCAGCCGGCGATTGCTCCACATTTGTGTGTTGCGTCGGCTTTGGCAAGTTTGGAGTTCTGTGAGTTCTCCGAGTTTTTGAGTTGACTGACTTCCGCTGAGCAGCACATGTGGGTCCTGTTCATGGCAGCCACTTGGTTACTTATGGCTCGGTTGGCTTGAGCCCGACAACATCCAGTTGGAACTGGCCTGAGTGCATTTAAAGCAATCACACACCGTCGGCAAATTTACAATTGAATTGGATGCTTTTTTCAACATTCACTCGCAATTTATTGGCACATCGAGTATTTTCTGAATTTTAGAATTTAAGCTTATGCTTTTTGGAATGGTAGCTTGTTTAACTTATCATTAAAAATAAGAATGGTTTTCATACCGATACTGAGAACGATGATGATCAGAAATTAAATCGATATGCTAATCAACAATGCTTTGCTTTGTATAATTACACTCAGAAAAAATATATAAAAATAAATTCAATATAGATTGTTTTCCATTGTTAATTATTAATCAATTTGTATCTTTTACGGTGTAAATTTATTCTTAACAAATATATTTCCGAAAAATACAAAGAAATCCCTTTCTTTTCATACTATTATAAAGAAGTACAAATTTTACGAACTTGGTTCTGTCTGTTAAGAAATTGTTAATAACAGTTAGAAAGGTTTTTTTTTTGTTTTCAGTTCAATATTCACATTAGGTAAATTTTCTACAGCTAAAGGCTATTCAGAAATCACATTTAATTCTGCATTAAAACTGTATTTGTAAAAAAAAAGGAATTTTAACTTTAAAATTAGCATCACAGAAAGGAAAAAAATATATAAAAATGAAATAGTGGGAAAAATAAAAATAAAAAAACAGTTTTTCTAAAAAGAGAATTTTTTAATATTTGACCTCATTTTTTGTTGGCTGTGTACATTTAATAATAATCGAGTTTGCATGTAAAAGTTTTTACAACTATTTCAGTTGAGTGTATCTTGTATTAGTTGTTGCATGTTTGTTGTGTTTGTTGTTATTGTTGTTGTTGTTGTTTTTGTTGTGTATGCTGAAATCTCTATATTTCACTATGTCTTTCAACTTGGTCTCCTCTTGTTAATGGCGGCGAAAGCAAACAGCAAACGGCAAACTTGGCGAGGGGAGCAGCTACGGCTACAGACGCTCCACGTGCACTCCGGGATTAGTTGGGAGCCAATTTATTTTATGTCCTGAGGCACAAACATAATCATGTCTAATTTTGTTTACTTTCAAAAATGTGCGTGCGTGAGTGTATCCATGTGACTGGCTGACTGACTGACAGGCAGACTGGCAGACATACAGACAGACATGCACACGCGTGGGTGACTCTGACTCTGCCCCATGTTGTCGCTGCTGCTGCTGCTGCTGCGGCTGCCTCGCAGCGACAACGACATTAACTAAATTTAGAGTGCGACGGCTGTTGCGGCCACGGATAGGCCTGGGGCCTCGACACGACAGTTTATAATGGCACCCCAGCAGGAAATTACATATTTACATGAACACAACAAGAACAACAAAGAAGAAGAACAAGAACAGCAACTATAGGGGAGGATTGGCTGTTTTGTACGCAACCCCGGGACTCAAGGGCTCAAGTTACGCAATCGAAATGAGGCAGCGCGAAATCAAAAAAAAAAAAACAAAAAAACAAAAAAAAATGTTAGCGCTATTTCTTGGTCCTTGGCCGATTTGGCACCATAGTAGCCCACACCTGCACAGGGTGTGGCTACAGTAGGGCTACAGGGTGGGTGGCAACAGGGTGGCACGTGACTCTTGTTTCGCTGCTATTCTGAAATTGCGTGCTGCTGGCCTAGAAATTGCCTTAGCGGTTTCTTGCGTGCCGAACTGATTACGTGGCGTCGATGGAAGACGGGAGGGGGGAGTGGAAGGGAGGCAGAGAGGGTGGGAGGGTGGTCTGACAACCCTTTTTGCTGGCCCAAAATTGAAATTGTATTTCATTTTGCCCCAATAGGAATGCAATAAGGTCCTCTCTCACAATACGCTGGCAATTAAAATGTTTAATGAAATTTTTGGCAAAACGCCGTTTTGCTTGCGGAATGTTCCGTAAAGCTTTGTAGATATTTTAATTATCTTGGCGTTTGTTTTACGGCCAAAATCTAGCTGACTGACTCTCTGACTGAAACTCTGACTGACTGACTGGCTGTCTGTCTGATTGTCTGACTGTCTTTCCAACAAGCTTGGCAATTGCAATGGCCGCTGGAGACTTTAAAGCTCGCAATCAAGATTCAAATTCAAATTCAAATTCATGCTGCTTTTAGCACTATTGGTTGCTGCCACACACACACACACAAACAAGCATACACACACAAACACGCACACACACACAAACACGCACACACACAGGTTGCCACAGTGCGTTGTGGCAACTGTGGTTTTTTAACCAGGCGACGGCAATTGTATTCATCGTCGTCGTCGTCGTCGTGGAATCGGATTGCGTGTAGCTATAAATCTGTGATTTTAATGCGCGTTATTAAACTGCAAGCGGTGGCTGCCACACTGTTTCCCCTGCCAGGCCAGGCCAGGCCAGGCCAATAAAATGCAATTAATATGTTCCGCCAACTTGCAACAAAGTTTGCAGCCGTTGCTGGCTTTTGAAGCTCGCACAAACCACGCCACAAAGATGGCCAAATCAAAACAGCTAACAACAGCAACAACAACAACAACAACAGGAACAACAACAATAACAGCTGATTGTCATCATTATTGGCAGTGCAGCGGCGAACCTTTGTTTTGGTCTCCATTTTGCACAGTTCAATTCGATTAAGTTCGAGTCGAGAATTTGCATTGTAAATTGTGCGATATAATGCCCGATAATGATGGAGGCATTGGCGGCTCATTCAGCTTGGCCACAACACACACATACACACACTCACACACACACACACACACAGTGGCCTCGGACAGCGGTCCGTTCGTTAGCTTGCGGCGCAAACAAGTCACGTCGCCTAATTTATGCGACGGCGACGGCGACGGCAAAATAGCTAACAAAAATATTCGAAAAACGTGTCTTTCGATTTTTAATGGTCGCGCATAAATTTCAGCATCAAGTCTCGTAATAACTTCATTACACCAACTATAATATTTTTTTTTATTTTCATTTTTTTTTTGAGAACAAAGCCAAACCAAAACGCTGCACTTCAAACATGTCGAAGCTTTGACTTGTCACTGCCCAAAAAACGGCACAAAACAAAATTCAAATCTCCATTCATATTATTCAAATCATAATAAAAATATAAAAAAAAACATCGCTCAAGTTGAAAGTTTTCCGGTATTTTGACTTTTGACTCGTATTTTATTTATTTATTTATGTGGGCTAAAAACGGCTTACAATTTCTGAAAATAAATTTAAAAAATAATAATGCAAAATTAAAGTGACAAATCAAACGACATAAATTAAGATTTAAAATAAAAAATTTAATAACTCTGGGGGAATTCAAATGTAAAATTGTCTAACAATTATTTCAAGGTTTGTGGAAATCCAGAAACAACAAATTCCTACCAAGAATTTTTAGATTTTAGTAGTGAGCAAAGAAAATACAAACAAAAAAAGTAATGGTTACAAAATAATTTTCAAATCGGTACTGATAATACAGCGAGACTGATAATACTATTAATAATACTATTAATGATAAAAGTAACTGAACATTTTTCTAGCCGTATAAAATTCTACCTATTCCAAAAAAAATAAATAATAACTCTATTATTTAATTGTTTCCCTTCATTTCAAATGTTTAATTTCATTTCTCCCGCTTAAGTTTATCTAATTTAAATCGTAACTTTAATTTCAATGTGGACTGTTGCAGTTTAAATCACTAAAAATATTCAGATTATTTTACTATTTAAATTATCCTTTAGGATTGACCAACAATAAAATTTAAATGGCACCTGTTCCAAAAAAAAGTTAATAAATACTTTGACTACAAAAGTTTTCTAATTGTTAAACAGTTTCAATAGTAGTCTTGCTATCAATTATGGATCACAATTTAAAATCATGTAGCAGCTATATATAGATGCAGTTTAGGTAACTATTCATTCCTTTCCAGTTAAAGATACATTAAGTAAAGATACAGCATAAGTAAATAGGCTGGGATTTATGAATGTATCTAGTTATTATTGTATTATATAGTCTAGAAGTCAACCGGCGATCTGTGGACTTAAGTAGTTATGATATATACGCGTAAGTCGCACACCTTTTGTTTCCCCACCTGCTTTCCACACACATACACACACACACTCACACACACACACACACACATCTCATTTCGTATGCAGCGTCACATTCTGGTTGTGTTTCTGGATCTTAAGTTGGAGGTTGGGGATGGGATTTTGGGGACTGGGGTCGATTACAGCGACAATGCCGAGGTGTTGATAGAATAGCACAGGGCGTGAATTTTTAGTCGAAATATTACAGACACACACACACACACACGCACACACACACTCACACATACACACAAGCGAATGGGCTAAACACGTAAACAAGTTCGGGCTTATACATATTTAAGTCCCATAAAGGAAATATCAAATGGCTGCCTGCTGCACTGCATCCCTTTCACACCAATCAGTGGAGCTTGTGCCTGTGCGTGTGAGTGGCTACTACGTGAGTAAACACACACACACACTCGCACACACACACACACACACGAGCAGGGTATGAAAGTGTGACGGCGCTGGGACATATTAAATTTGAAACGTTTTTGGAATATTTGATCAGGCCGCGACAGCAGCGACTGAGAATATTGGGAGTGGGAATGGGAATGGGTAACGGGTTTGGTGTTTCGGTGGTGGTGATGGTGGTGGCACGTCTGGCGTCATATGGTGCCCCGGCTCGGCTCGGGGCGCACTCAGGGGTTAAATGCTGGCCATTTTGCAATGCATGTCATTCTGGCAACATGTCGCCAATGTTGCCAAAGCCGTCGGCGTTGCTCATTTGCCATTTCATCGATCCTCTGGCTGCACTTGCTCCAGTTCCCGCTCCCTTTTCCATTCCTCTGCATGAGTAGCACTCATCTGCTGTTGGAGGCAATCGGAATCGAGTCTGAAACTGATGCTCGCCTCAAAGTGTGCGTCTCTTATCCGATCCATTATTTTGATGGATTTATAGTCATGAAGGTTGGGTTCTTTTTCTGTTCTTTTTGTTCAAGATTTTATGCCTTTTATTTGTAAGCGATGCGATGCGAGGTGCTTTTATTTATTTTTTTTTTTATATGTCTTTTCTTAGTTCGGTCTTCTTTAAATATGTATGTAAAAGATGTTGAGTTCTTAAGATATTCTGGCCCGGGGATGGGCTCCGTTCGATGCGGAGCTAAGAGGATCACGGGCTCTCAGTCAAACTGTACTTCACAGCTTAAGCAAGCTTTGAGCCAAAAGAATTTAACTGGCAGTTTTTCTTAACGTTAACTTGCTGTTAATTTGCATTAACACATTAGCATTAATTATAAATGTTTATTATAATATTATTCATTTTGATTCATAAATTTTTATCATTCGTAATGGCGAAAATTCAAAACACAATTTTGTTTAAATTAAAATTGTAAATAATATAATTTATAATTTAAGAAATGCCTTTTGCTACTAATAATTTCAATTATCAATTGGACTTGTTGTTAGTAAAATTAAAGACAAGTTTTGTAAATGATTCAAATTTTAACATAATTCAATTTTAAGTACAGATGAAAACCTCAGCGAGGTTTTCTGTTATATATTGGTAATAAAAAATGGTTTAGTATGCTTGAAGAATAAATTAAATATAAATAATTATTTTATGTGTGATACGAATAACTCAATTTCTTCACAAGAACTCAAATTTTTACAACCAGAACAAAGCATTTCCATTCAACATCAGCATAAAATAATAAAATACCACAAAATATATCCCAAGTTGAAGATTTGTATGTTAACATGTTTAAAAATATTAATTATTTATTTTTTTAGCTATTCAATTATGTATATGTATATTAAATATTATTATTCAATATCATTCCCGACTATTCTCTTTAATTTTGAGCTGTTTCACAGTTTTCACTAAATAGAGGCACTTTTATCTCTTCGTTTTTAAAAGGAATGAAGCAAATATAACTGGTTTAATTTTCAATTTAAAAAAGGCAGATATATTTCTAAACTTAGAAATTGTTAAATTTTAGTTTGTGGCCAAACATGAAATTATTTACAAAATGAAGACTTGGCAAAAGAATACTATGTTTAAAGAAATAAGAAGCCAGGAATAGAGTTTGTGATACACTCTAAATTTTGCTTGCCGACGTGTTGATTGTGTATTTGGCCCAAACAGACTACTAACCACTTAGCAAAGGAGCTGTTAGGCAAATATACCTAGATATATACATACATATGTACAAATGTATATATATGTATATTTATTTTTAATCCTCTGTTTCGCTCACTCTTGCTCACTCGCATTTGAGGCAATAGAAAGTTGTTAATATTTTGGGCTGGAAATGATTTGCAGCAAGGGGCACAAAGTTACGTAAGCGAGCGAACGAACCCAAAACACAAACAATCCTTTTGTGCACACCAACATTGTGGACTCACCC